>APFE031270642.1:0-14789 GCA_000404065.3 Pinus taeda | reverse complement strand
CAACATTAGAGTCTATGAAATCATGATTAACATTTCTTTTGTTCTCATCATGAGTTTTCTTTACTACCCTCACCATTGGTGACCATTTCTTGTAGTAGCTTATTCAAATTTATCTTCAATTCTTCCATCTTATCATCTATTCCATCCATATTAGCATCCATGCCATTCATCTTAGCTTCCATGCCATCCATCTTAGCTTCTACGTCTTTCTTTAAACCATCCATCTTAGCTTCTACGTCTTTCTTTAAACCATCCATTTTAGCTTCTACGCCTTTCTTTAAACCATCCATCTTAGCTTCCACACCATATATCTTAGCTTATACATCTTTCTTTAAACCATCCATCTTAGATTCTGTTACTTTTTGTGTGAGTGACATTTGTTGCACTTAGTCTTGTAATTTTGATATATCATGTTGTATTTCTTCCTCTTCTTCATGAGTCATGCTAGAGCTTTCAGGTTGCTTACTAGGTGTTTGCATTTTCATTTCTTTGGGCTTCAATTACCGATAATAAGGGTTTACTATGCCCTTTGAATCCCTTCAAACTAATTTTTCAAACCAAGCTTATGCAAAATTTAAACAAAAAAACTACACACCTTTTTTCACTTTGTAGGAGCTCGATATTGAATTTGATGTATCTCTGTAATTTTGGATCATCTAGTTCTAAAATTGCGACCTGCAGTAGCCCTCTGTGTCCTCTTTCCAATTCCACCAGTCTAATCGAATTTAGATTCTCCAAGGCAGAGTTATGCACAATCTCCCAAGATGACTTGATTATAAACCTTTCCAGAATAGAAAACTTGTATGAAGTGCCAAGTGTCACTATTTTGATCTTAGTAGTTGAAAAATTTAAATAGGAAACTATAGTCCGTCCTCTTTTTGTGACCTTTTACGAAATGTCAATCTGACACTTAAAACAGAAATTATGACTATTTTCCTCAGGTCACCTATCTCGAATGAAATTCAGGTGTCTGCAAAAAGACCAACTTCCTTAGATGATATCTCCATAAATATTGTGTGTAAAGCTCTAAAATTCAAACTTGAGGTTCAACGCGATTTCACCTCAAATGGTTTTTTTTTTCTTCTGAAACGCCATAGATTTTTTTTTTATAGCGAAAATGCCACGATGACCTATTTGGAGCAGCAAAACCCTAGAATCCAAAGCTCTGATACCAAATGTTATGAAACCAACTCACAAAAAGATAGAAAAGATAGTTGAATGCCTTAGAATTCAGCCTCTTCGAGGGGGTAACCTCCTTTACATTACACAACTGAATAATTCTTTGATGATACAAATGAAAAAATCTCCTTTCTATATATAGGAGTCTAAGGGTTCACAATATAACCAAGACGACCTAATAATAATAATATAAAGGCACAAAAATAACAATAGAGGGATTCTATGGGGCAGAGTAATAACAATATGGGGACAATAGGGAAAAACAATATTAATAAGGGATACAACTACGATAGTAATGGGGCATCACTAGTATTATAGGGACCTAACATATATGGTCCTCAACTGCTTGAAGATAAACTAAAACTCCTCACCTCACTAGAGGAACTAAGAGAAAGAAACCCAATCATCCCCTAGAATTTTTTTTTTTGGGGGGGGGGGGGGAACTTCAATATGATCATATCAATTTAGGAAAAAAAGGGGGAAGCAGAATGTTGGGAAAAGACTCACTCACATTCCAAAACTTCTTAGACAACATGAAACTGGTGAGCATGGAGACAATAAATATCATCTTCACTTGGAATAATAGGAGAGGGGGAATCGCCCAAGTTGCATCGAAATTAGATTGCTTCATAGTCTTGGAGGACCTCTTTCTCTCGGGTCACTCTATGACCATCTGGATTCTTCCTTTCAGTGGCTTGGATCATTGGCCTATACAGTTGGAAGCTTCTTTCATTGGAACACCAAGAAACAAACCTTTTGGGTTCGAAAATGCATGGCTCACCCATCCAAACTTCTTCAATAATATCAGAAAGTGGTGGGTGGAAGACATGCCCACTCAGGGAAAAAAAATGTTCATCTTGCATCAGGGACTCAAACATAACAAACAAATGCTCAAATAATGGAATAGAAATGAGTTTGGCAACATTTTTGAAGCCAAAAGATAAGTGGAAAGTAAATTACAAGAAACTAATAAAATTCTCATCAAGGAAGGATTCACAGAGGAAAGGAAGGTACTCTATAGCAAGAATGGGTCAATAGATGTCAACAGGAGGAGATCATCTAGAAACAGAAATCTAGAGTAAAGTGGATTAAAGAAGGGGAGAGAAATACCAGGTTCTTCCATAAATCTACTATGAAACACAAGGTTCATAATAGAATCACAAAACTCCTATATCCATAAGGGAAGGAGTTTAATACTAACAAGGAAATGGAAGCGATGTTGGTTCAACACTTCAAAAGCATAACAATGGAAACCTTGGCAGACAGATCTCAATCCATTAAGAACTTCACTAAGAATATTTCCAAATTGGTGACTAAGGAAGATAATTATAATCTCAATAGGCCAGTTATGGAGGAAGAGGTCAACGAAGTGATCAAGGAGATGCACAATGGGAAAGCTCTAGGCTTGGATGGTTTCAATGTAGATTTCTTCAAAACATGTTGGGAAGTAGTCAAATACGATGTTCTTGATGTGGTAGACTCGAGAAAATCAAGAAAAGTTCTTAGAGAAATTAATGAATCTTTCATAGATTTAATCCCTAAATAGGAAAAGTCCACGACACGAGAGAGATTTAGACCAATAGTTCTATGCAATGTGGTGTACCAAATAATTTCCAAAGTTATTGCTAATAGAATCAAACCTCTACTCCCATCGCCAGTTATAGAGGAGCAAACTGCATATGAAGAAGGTAGAAAAATTCTCAACAACATCATCCAAGTGCATGAACTGGTCCATTCCCTCAAGATCAATAAGCAAGCAGGAATGATAATACAACTGGACATAGCGAAGGCCTATGATAAACTAAGTTGGAAATATATAAAGGAAATTATTAAAGCTTATGGCTTTGACTTCAATGGGATAAAGTGGGTTATAGCACTGGTAACCACAACAAGTTGCTCTATGCTTCTCAACGGCTCACCATCCAACACTTTTAGGCCTTAGGCAAGGTGATCCTTTTTCTCCATTCCTCTTCATTATCATGATGGAAGGATTAGGCAGAATGATCAATGCAGCCAAGAAGGAAGGAAGAATCAAGGGGCTAAATATGACTCACAATGGGGAATCATTCATGAATCAACGATTTGTGGATGACACTATGCTGCAAGGCATACCCATTGCCAAGGAAGCCAAAGCCTTCAAACAAACCCTGAATGAATTTTCTAATGCTGCTGGCATAGAGGTAAGCCTTACAAAATCCAAAGTTTTCAGCGCGAGGGTTTCCAGCGCGAGGGTTTTGGATAGCTGGTTTTCATGGTTCCTTTTCTTCTGCAGATACCTGAGCCTTCGAGGATCCATCATTTCCTACATTCTCCGGGTGCACCTTCCATACTCTCTTTTTCATTGGCCGAATTCGTTTATTCGCATCTGGCTCCTGACATAAGCTCTCTGAACCTGCTGACATTATGGAAGAACAGGATGCTGTTGATTACTCTGCAGATCCTCTGGAAGGAATATCTATCTCACGTACCCCTACCGTTTCTCAAGGTATGTATAACCCACTGCATTCAAATCTGGCCTCTTTTACTAGGGGGGATACGTCGCTATTAAGCCCAGTGACTCTTCCGATCCATCCAATTTTTGGGCCTGCTCTCTCCTCATTTTCTTCCTCTTTGGTGACCCTCGGATCTACGATGGCAAATGTTCCCCCCTTTCCCCTATCTGCCCCCTTCTCTGCCTCTGTTTCGTGGCTTTCTAGATCTGATCCACCTCCCACTGCCCCTATCACCGACTCTCTGTTTTCGGATCCTCTCACTGGCAGCCTCCCTCGTAATGCTTCTCTCTCTGATCCATTGACCCCCCCAGTGGAATCGATGATCCCTCTTTTCACTACACTTCCCCTCCTCCTGTTTCTGGAGCCTCCCCGCCGAATCGAGCACGAAGCTCATCCCAAGCTCCCGATACAAAGAGGAAGAACAGATGTTACAAGACCAAAGCAGAATACATAATACTCAGACTTGAGGAGGACGTCCAGTGGGGCGATATTATGGAACATTCTGACAAAGTCCTAGTGGGTCGCATCAGGGGAAGGAAATACTTGGCTTCTCGATTGAAGGCCTCGGCTTCTGATATTTGGGGACACCATCTGAAGGACACCCCCATTGTACAGATATTAGTCAGAGGATGGTTTGCTATAAAATTTGTTGATGCCAACCACACTAACTGGGTCTTATCCTCTCAATGAAATTTTCAACATGCTGCAGTTCTTCTTAAGCCCTGGACTCCCATGTTTGATCTCGAATCTGAGCAGATTGGCATTGGGCCTACATGGATTCGGCTACCATGCCTCCCATTATAGTATTGATCTGAAGTCATATTCAGAAGAATTGGGAATGCTCTGGGTACCTTCTTGGATTATGATCGATCCTTCATTCTAACAGGTGTGATGACTATGCTCATCTTCTCATCAACCTGGACACCAGAGGTGGTCTACAGGAATACATCACTTTACACTGGCGGGACTGGATGCACAAGAAGATTATCGATTACGAAGGGATCCCATATAGATGCCACAAATGTCACCAAGTTAGACATCTATACCAGGATTGTCCTTACCTTCACAAGGGAAAGAAGTTATTTCAGGATGAGGCTGTCGAGCCCCCCTCCCCGCAATTTTCTGATCGGCCACAGTCGGAGCAGCCTATCTCTGAGCATAATTTGACTATTGATGCTACACTCGATCCTCCAGGCATCTCAGTTGATTACTCTATTCGTATTCTGCCAGACCCTATGCTGGAAGCCACTATTCAGACGGGCGATCGAACACCGGTCTCGCATGCCTCCTCCCCTCATTTTCATCCTATATCATCTTCTGTCATTCCTGCGCCTTACCCAAGCACTTTCCCATCTGGATGCTCACCTGAGCCTCGCACGGGGATGCCCCTTGGTCTCAATGATCCCCTGCTCGCTCTTTCACTCATATGCTCCATTCCGCCTCCTGATCCTGCCATTCCCCCGAGTTCGCCCTCCTTGAATACCTGATCCGGATTTAAATAGGAACGCAATAGATTACAGAGATAACCATAAATACAGAGATGGGATAACCATAAATAAAGAGATGCAGTGGAAATAACACTTTATTTCATTAATGGAAAATACCGAAATATGTTTACAAATAGAATTGGGAATAAATCAGCTAGGACAATGGTAGCTTATCTCTAAGAAGAGATGTGCGGCTACATGTCTCTGAACTATTCCGAACTTGTGTTACAATGAGGCTCGAAGGCCTATTTATTATTAAGAAACAATGGAAAACCCTTCACATTTGAAACGCCAAATTATGGGCCCCGTTTTGGGTAAATTGGTACATCAATTTCCCGAGGTCGTAACTTTGGCATATCATCTCCGTTTGACGCGTATGATAGCTCGTTAGAAATATCTATCCGAGAACTAACATTGTTCGAACGGGCAACATCGGTCCATTGCATGGACCCATGTTTCCCCTGGATTCCCCAAAAAACGTCGTTTAGGGCCTCAAAACGGCTCCGGAAGTTCAGGACCCGAAAAACTGCTAAAAATAGTAAGTTGTGCTACAATTAAGGAAACTGAAAATGCTGAAAGAGACAATTGTGGGGGTCCAAATGGGATAGGTGGGTGGCCACCAACATCCACCTGGGTCAATACCACCTCCATCTCCACCTCCCTTGCCTCTTCCCCCCCCCACATTCCCTCGATATTCCCTCAGATCCCGATCTAAAGATAGAGGCATCGATGCTATTGGTCTTGACATCATATCTACTCCGGTCACCCTTAAGCATTCTCGGGGTCGACCATCTCGTATTTCAAAATCCAGACACACTGCTGATGTCGAAGTAGCCATTGGGTGATAGCCAACCATCCTCCAGGCCCTTAGAGCGAAGCAAGGCCCAGCCCCTCATCCTTTATGAAGGTACTCTCATTCAACTGCAGGGGTTTTGCTAGTTTCGCCAAAAAACTAGCTCTCAGAAGATTGCTTACCATATCTCAACCTGACTTCATTCTTCTTCAAGAGACTCTCTACCCTGCTGACACCCTTGTCCAGTCATTCAAATCTTCGCTTCCTTACTGGACTTTTCATGCAATTTACGCATCAGGGAGATCGGGTGGACTAGCTATAGGGATACACAACAAAACAGTCAAGATCCGCAACATTTGGGGAGGCAGAGGCTTCATCAGCCTAGACACTTATGTTCTCGCCATGGAAATGGACTTACGAGTCATCAACGTTTATGGCCCATGTACTAGCAGGGCTCCCTTTTGGAATGCGCTACTTGAATCTGATTTATTAAAGGAGGACAATATAATCCTCAGTGGTGATTTAAATTTCACTCTGGGTTATTGCGAATCGTGGGGGCACTCTGCCCAGGTAGACCCATTCTCGGAAACCATATCCAATCTGCTGGAGGAGCATCATTGGGTAGACATACCCACTACCAGACTACAGCATACTTGGTCCAACAATAGAAGTGGAAACGAGAGCTTGGCCAGAAGATTAGATAGGTTTCTGCTTAAGGAACCTCTATATAGCAGACTTCCTCGCATAAGGCAGTGGGTCGATTCCCGAGGCATATCGGATCACCGCCCTATCTTCCTGGAGATGGTAGACACCTACATCAAGATCAAGAGCCCCTTCAAATTTAATTCTACATGGCTAAAGGACCCCTCCTATATACAGCTGGTTACCGAATATTGGCAGAACAATCCCATTCATGAATGTGAAGACCTTTCTGTTGGTTTTGTTAGGAAACTAACCGAACTCAAGCGTTTATCCAAGCATTGGGCACATCTAAAACACGTCCGCAAAGACCAAACTCTAGAGGAGGCAAAGAAGGTCATTGCTGAACATGAGATATCTACTGATGGCATTTTCTCTAACGCAGTGAGCAAAGAACAGTTCAGCTCCCTCATAGCCAAGCGAACTCAGATATTGAAGGATAGAGAAGAAAGTTGGAGGCTACGCAGCAGGGCCATATGGCTTACCGAGGGCGACAACAACACAAATTTCTACCACAAGTTCGCCAACGTCCGCAAAGCTATCAACTCAATATGGGAACTAAGGGATGAACAAAATCAGAAAATTACATCTCAGAGGAACCTGGCCAGCTCAGCAATCAAACATTTCAAAGGCATCTATAGAGCCCCCAGGGAGGCCAATATTCTAGAGATTATGAGATTGGTAGAAACATTTCCCAGATTCGTTCTACAAGATGAATCAGAGGATCTCATTAAGGAGGTATCCATGGAAGAACTTGAATCCACCATCAAATGGTTTAAGAAAGATAGAAGCCCTGGCCCTGATGGTTGGACCATCGAATTCTACATTGCCTTCCTTGATCTTCTGCACAATGATCTCCTCAATATTATTGAACAAAGCAGAAGAAATGGCAGAACATCTTCTGCTATTAAATCCACTTTCATTGCTCTCATCCCGAAAGCCAACCACCCGACATCTTTCAATGAATTTCGGCCCATTTCCCTCTACAACTGCCTTTATAAAATTATTGCTAAGATCATCGCCAATCGTCTGAAACCCATATTATCTCGCCATATATCCCCGGAGCAATTTGATTTCCTCAATCACAGGCAGATACACGTGGCCATTGCCACCGCTCAAGAGCTCCTACATACTCTTCATACCAAAAATCAAAACGGCCTGATATTAAAGGTAGACCTTTCCAAAGCCTTCGATAGAGCCAACCGGCTTTACATCAGGCTTCTCCTGACTCACCTTGGCTTTCCCTACAGCTACACTAAATGGATAATGAGCTGCATAACCGATGTATCCTACAGTGTACTTCTCAATGGTGAAGCCACATCTTTCTTTTCCTCAGAAAGAGGGCTCGGGCAAGGTTTCCCATTATCTCCACTTCTTTTCCTCCTCATTATGGAAGGATTAAGTCAGCTTATCACATCTACCCACGATAGAAATCACTTCAGTGGCATCAATATATCTGATAATGTTTATCTGACACACCTATTTCTTGCTGACGATATTCTCTTTTTTCTTAATGGGTGCATAGGTGACACCACCTCTCTCGAGAACATATTTTCACTCTTTCAATAGGCCACAAGCATGCAGATAAATGAAAGCAAATCTTCAATCATGGCTGTGGGCTTCTCTCAACAGGAATGTACATTTGCATTACAGCGTTTCCCTTTCAACTCATTATCATTAGATGACGGCATCAAATATCTGGGGTACAAATTAAAACCCCTTGGCTATCGGATTGCAGATTGGACTTGGTTAATGGAAAAGGTGGAGAAATGACTGCAGGTTTGGTATCACAGATATCTCTCTAGAGTGGGTAGATTGACTCTCATAAAAGCAGTCATTGAAGCCACTCCAGTATACTGGATGACCCTGGCGTGGATTCCTTGAGGCATCCTTAATAGACTACAAACCATTTGTGCCAGATTCTTATGGAAAGGTCATCACACCGGGAAGCAATTTGCCTAGGTGAAATGGGCTACCATAGCAAGACCCAAACGATGGGGCGGATGGGGCATTAAGAACCTCGACCTTTTTGCCAAGGTGTTGGCTACCAAGCTTCGATGGAACCTCTTGACCACAGATAGCCTATAGTCTCGTGTCGCCTAGGTAAAATACATCAAGCCTATGCACGTTATGGACTGGTTCCGCGTTCAACACATTCCTGGTTGAAATACATCAAACATCTAGAAAGCGGCCCTCCAATCTTTACCTCTACTGCGTGAAGGTATTACCTGATGCATCAAAGAAGGAAACAATGTGAGGATTGGGGTGGATCCGTGGGTCGGGTGCGGAAATTCACACAGGCTACCTGATGGACTGTTGATGCACCTTCATAATAGAGGCATCACTCATATGGCGCACATTGGGGACAGAGCGAATTCAACTTTTCTGCAACAAGCTTGGGCATCCCCCCGTACCTTAGAGATACTAGAACAGTGGCATCAAGATTGGAGGGCTTTCATTGGCGCTCTCTCGCAGGCGCATATACGACTCACTGAAGGCCCAGATGACATTATCTGGGCAATCACACCCCACGAAATCTACTCTCCCCGGTTGGGCTATATAAATCTCATGGAATCTCATAAGCCGTCTACTATTCTCCCCATCTGGAAAGACATCTGGAAGCTGGATGCTGCCCCACGCACTCGGCTCTTAATGTGGAACATACTATTTCACAAAATTCGAACAGGTACCAACCTCCTGAAGCGATCATTCCACGGTCCGTTCAGATGCCACCTATGCTGCAGCGAAGAGGAAAGCACATCGCACCTGTTCCTAAATTGTCAGGTATCCATTGCATTTTTGCAAAACATTACCTCTCATTATCCATCCCTCATAATCTGGCAGGGTCAGAATCTTATGGAGGCGTGGAGCGAATGGCGCTGCTTACATACAGGCAAATCCGTCAACATGCCTTTATTAGTCTGTTGGGCAATATGGATCGCCCGAAACCAGGTTATATTTCAGAATAAGGCGCCTCGTTGCCCTGTCATCCTGAGCCACACCATACCAGACTATGAATTACTCCCTGCTGCTGTTCCAAAAAATCCTACGCGCACCCTCAAGCATATGAATCTGGATCAATCGATACCTTGGGCTTTTTTCGACGGCTCTGCCCAAGACTCAGGATGTGGTGGTGGCACGCTGCTATATATCAACAATGATCATTACTACAAAATTTAGATTAATCTTGGTCGAGGCACCAACAATTTTGCCGAATTATGCACAGCTAAGCACATCATACATTTTTCCATACAGAAACAGTGTCGACACATCCAGTTATTCGGGGATTCACAAATCGTTTGCAACTGGTTGAATGATTCAACACAATGTTATTCTTTCTCTCTGAGTCACATCCTCCAAGAAAAAAAAATATTGATCACATCATTTGAATCCTTCAAATGCAGCCACATCTCCAGGGAACAGAACACTGAAGCGGACCAGCTCTCCAAAGAAGTAGCACAAAATCAAAGGGAAGACTGGCTGATTCAAGAGGTGATTGATGGAGCATCCCATCAATACTACCACAGACCATTTCATGATATTCCTTAGGATTGGGCATATAGTTCCATTATCTTGCAGTTTTTTTTAATTTTTGATTATTACTAATTTTTATATTACATCTAAGTAGCTGAAGCAGTTTTGCTGGGCTCTCTCCGTAGAGCTGGATTATAAGTTGTCAATCATCTTTGTTTCCTCCAAATTATCAGACATATTTAGTCTCAGTGATAAATGAGGCATCTTCAGGAAGGTCACCGACCCACACTTTTGAATGCAAGTGAATCTACAAAATGTAATTTCTCCATTAATAGAAATTATGACTTTTTCCTTATGGGAAAAAAAATATAGACATTTCAATCCAGAGACATCTCTCCATAATTCTTGGTTTTCAACAAGAGAATCTTCCCTCTAAATATCTGGGTATGCCTCTCACTGAAAAACCACTGAGTAAGGAAGTATGGGAGGCAGTTACAAATAAGCTGAAGGACAAAGTCAAGAAGTAGACTAATAGATCCTTGAATTTAGCAGGAAGACTAGTTCTTACAAAGGTTGTCCTACAAATCATTCCAATTTACATGTTCTCTACCCCTCCGGTCCCTAAAGGAGTTTTACAGTAGATTAGGAACATACAAAGAAACTTCCTTTGGGGTAAATGGGAAGAGAAAAATAAATTGGAATTGGTAGCATGGGACAAGCTCTGTAAACCCAAAACCCATGGTGGTTTAGGCCTCGACAACCCAGACACCCTAAGCAAGGTCTTGGGGGAAAAACTTTGGTTGAGATGGCTAAATGAATCCAACAATCCATGGACCAAGTTATGGAAACAAAAGTATGCAACAAATTGGTAGGTAAGGGACCACATTCGAATGTCGAGACACATCAGGGGTTCTCATATTTGGAACAAGGCATGGGAGAACAAAACATTAGTTCAGAATCATGGCTTCTAGGAGATTAGAAATGGGAATCTGGTATGGTTTTGGGAGGACAACTCGCAATAGGAACAAAATCTATGCAGAGATAGTCTAGAAATCATAAAAAATGACACCATTAATAAAGGTCTCAAAAGGATAAGTGACTTTTGGGATCAGTCAAGAGGGGAAGGGAAATGGAGATTCTGGAAGGTACCATGCAGAGACCCCTTTGAGAACCCAAGCTAAAATTCTTGAAGAGATCTTGGAAAAGAGATAGAATTAAACATCAACTTCAGATGATCTTCTCATATGGGGCAGAAATAACGAAGGAAATTTCAACCTTAAAGCCAAAAGAATAATCACAGGTTTTGACTATTCAAATCCTGACAAGACTTGGAAAAACATTTGGAGCAATCCTCACTGGATGAAAATCAAAATTTTCATATGGCTAGTAGAACATAAAAAGATTCTGACTTGGGAAAATCTTAGAAAAAGAGGTTTTGTACGACCTTCTAAGTGCCATTTATCTGGTCTACAGGAGTAGACCATGGATCAACTTCTCAGCATGTATGAGTTCACCTCCTCCATCTGGAACTGGGTAGCCTCTATCTTCAACCAAACAGACAGAAAGGAAAATGAAATTACAAAAACTTTAAAGAATTGGAGGAAATACTTCTTGGAAAATGAAACAATCAATGTAGCTTGGTCACTGATCCTAGGCTTCTTTATCTGGGATGTGTGGAAAGAACGCAACAATAGGATCTTCAAAAATAAATCAAGCTCAAATCAAGGAATTGTGGCTCAGATTCTTAATCAGCTCAAAGAAACTATTAAAGTCTTTGTCAAGCTAGGCAGTAACTCCATAAGGCAAAATGATTTGTATGTTTTATTCCATAAGGTAGGTCTTCATTATATACATGAGGGAGAGACTGTTCAGTTCATCTCTCGATGACTATTCATATTTCTAATTTATCTATTTACATAAATTCACCCAATCACAAGGATTAGGTGTCAACATTCCCCCCCTAATTTAAAGGGATGTTGGTGAGTCAAAGCATCATTCTGAATCGTTCAAGATTTTCTCTTCCAAGAAGTTTGGTGAAGATGTCTGCAATTTTCTCATTTGTGGAACAATGACGGAGATGGATTGTTTTGGCCTCAACATGATGTTGAATCAGATGATATTTACTATTGATGTGCTTTGTTCGATCATGGAACTTTGGGTTCTTGGCCAACTTTACTGCATAGGTATTGTCAATCATGAGTAAGTTGATTGTACTTGTTTCACCTGCAAATCTTCAAGAATTTTCCTGAGCCACACAATTTCTTTTGTTTCTTCAGCTACTACCACGTATTCTACTTCTATTGTGGAATCTGCTGTAATTGATTGTTTGCGTGATCTCCAGGAGACAGCTCCTAATCCAAGACTCATAACATATCCTGAAGTTGAAACCCTGGTTTCTTTGTCTCCATCGAAGTCTGAATCAGAGTATCTAATCAAGCTGAAGTCGTCCACCTATGTATACTTGATTCCAAAGTCTTGAGTTCCCTTCAAGTACCTTAGAACGCTTTTTTCAGTAGACCAATGTCCCTCACAAGGCTTTTGCATAAACCTGGAGAGGATTCAAATAGCAAACCAAATGTATGGTCTAGTAGTAGTTAGGTAGTTGAGACTTCTTACAAGTTGTCTATACTTTGTTGCATCCTCAAATTCTTTTCCTTCAATAGATGCGAGCTTTAAGTTTTGTTCCATTAGAGTAGTAAGAGGATTGCACTCTGTCATGCCAAACCTGTTCAATAGATCTCCAATGTATTTCTTTTGAGAAAGAAATATGGACTTCAGATGTTTGGTTACTTCAATGCCAAGATAGTAATGAACATAGCCGAAATCAGTCATTTCAAAACTTTTCCCCAATTCCTTCTTTATGGATGCAATGTAGCTTTCATTGTTCTGGTCATCAAAAGATCATCTACATATACCACAAGATATACAACTGTTTTGCCAACTTTATTGACAAATAAAGTTGCATCATCAAGATCATAGTGTTTGAAATTGAGTTTCAGAAGATGCTCAGTTAGTTTTTCAAACCAAGCTCGCGGTGCTTGTTTGAGGTCATAGAAGGACTTCACTAGTTTGCATACTTTATGTTCATGTCCTTTCACAGCAAATCCTTCAGTTTGGGACATAAAAACATTCTATTTTAGATCTTCATTTAAGAAAGCAGTTTTTATGTCCATTTGGTGGACTTTCCATCCGTTCTGAGCTACTAGTGAAAAAAGTATCCGGATGGTAGCCCATTTTTCTGTGGGGGAAAAATTCACCTCATAATTGACCCCTTCTTTCTGTGCAAAACATTTTGACACAAGCCTAGCTTTTTGCTTTCCAAGTGAGCCATCAGCTTTATACTTGTTATTGTAGACCCACTTGCAGCCAATTTGTTTGGTTCCTAATGGATGATCAACTAGCTTCCAAGTGTCGTTCTTTTTTAGGGCATCATAATCTTTTTGAATTGCTTCTTTCCATTCATCATGAGAAGCAACTTCTTTGAAGGAAGTTGGTTCAAAATCTCTAGACAAGTTCAATTCACAATCATAAGAAACATCCATATCAACAGGTGAATTAGAGTCATCCACATCACCTCCATTTTGTCGGTTTGAATTTCTAGTTCCTGCCTTTCCAACTTCATTAGGATGAACACTTTCAAGTGTCTTTGTTAGCCACTTTGGGGGAGATTTTTCAGATGGTCTAGCATGCTCCGTTGATTGAGTTGGGACTTAATCAAGATTGAGTCTCCCGATTCTATCAATCACATCACTTAAAGCATCATCCATTGTTGGAGTTTCATGTGGGGGAGAGTGTTCTTCAGAAGAAGATTCCACATGTTGATCTAGTATAGGAATCCCCCCTTCAAGATGTGGAATCTGATTATCAAATTCATGAAATGATTTTGCTTTTACAAATCTATCCAAGCGATGAAGTTGCCGCTCAACAACATTGTTAGTTTTGGATGATTCAAGAAAAATTACATCTCTAGATACAACAAAGTTCTTATTTACTTCATCATAGAGGCGGTATGCTTTGGAGGTGTTTGAATACCCCAGAAAGATACACTTACGACTTCTAGCACCAAGTTTGTTTCTATGTACCTTTGGTATCAAGGCATAACAGGTGGAACTAAAGACCCTAAGATGCTTTACTGAAGGAACGTGTCCATACCACATTTCATATGGAGTATTGTTTCTTATAGCATTAGATGGACATCTATTCTTTATATATGTAGCACATAGAACAACATTATCCCAAAACATTATCTTCACATTTTTGAAGAAGAGCATGGACCGTACCATATTTAAGATTGTCCTATTCATTCTTTCAGCTACACCATTCTGTTGGCGATTATGAGGCACAATTGTTTGATGTTTGATCCCATGTTGGCGAAGATAGTTTTCAAATTCATTTGATGTGTATTATTTTAAATTATCAGTGCGAATAGACCCAATATGAGATTGTGCATCATTTTCAATCCATTTATGAAAATTCTTGAATGTTTGAAAAGCATCATATTTGTTCTTTAATAAATAAACCCAATACATTCTGCTGTAGTCAGCAATAAATGTCATTATATATTTGTTTCCATTTACAGAAGGAACACGGATTGGACCACATAAATCTGAATGAATGAGTTCAATTTTTCTATGTGCTCTTGAATGTGAATCATGAAAAGACTAT
>APFE031270641.1:0-63108 GCA_000404065.3 Pinus taeda | reverse complement strand
ACATGATGGTGCGAGTCCTCCCAAGGTTGCTCTTCTAAACTCATGATATTTCTAATAGCTTCACTCGTAGGTAGGAATTGATTGAGGGGATCGTAAGAAGGAGCAGTTATGGGAGGGGTAGTGGCATCGTTGGCCGTGACCAAAGTGATCGGAGACTCAGATGGAGATTGAATGGCTTCGTAGGCCAATTCAGCTAGTGACAGTGACATTTGTTATCCGTACGTGTCAATGTCTGAAGGAGCCGATAGGATTCATGGATCGGTCAGTTCATGAGGAATGGATGAAAGCATATTGACTGTCTATGGAACCTTTGGAGGATGAAGAGGGAAACAAACCATCAGGGAAGAAGCCTTCACTAGACCGATACTGATACTGACGTAAGAGTCAGGTACACCATCCACTAAGGGTACAAAGCCACTAGGTAACGGTGACTAATCTAGGGTGCAAAAGGACAACTGGTCCACTGTGACTATCTTTCCATCTAAGGGAAATAGGATGATGTGGAAGACCGAAGACACAATGGCATTCATGAAATAATTCCAATTGCGGCCCAAAAGCAGATTATAATTGAGTTTATGATCCACGACTTCAATATCCACCATTACCGTTTTCCCACTCAAAGTGATGGGGTAGCTAGCAAGGTAACCTTTTGGGATGAAAGTGTGGCTGTTGAAAGCTTCAAGGGAATTCGACAGCAGGGATAGGGTTGGAGAACCCAATGTGAGCCAACATGAAGCCAACATGATAGAGGTAGAAGCACCTTCGTCTATGACAGTTCTATGTATACCTTTACCTTTCAAAAAGATTTGCACCTGAAATGCAACCTGGTAGGAAAGGGGAGGTTTAAACTTTTCCATGTCGAAAATTGCAAGCATGGAATCCTGTGGGTCGATACCACCAGTAGCCGAAAGCAAAGGTTTCCTTTATGCTGTACATGTTTGTAATACTTTGAGCGCCAACATAGCCGTCAACGCTTGTGCCAAATATTCTACAATGCTATAGTTTTGGGTGGCACATGCATATGTATTGTGTGTTGTGCGTCAAAGTTCCCCTTCAGGGGGCAAATCACAAGGTCAGAAACCAAACTTTCGATATCCAAATCATTGGGCGGTGGTGGCTTTTGACTTGAGGAAGGTTCCTTCACCAGCTGAAGGATGTTGCGAACCACCACTACCCCCTTGTGGGGGTTGGGGTTGGTTTGCAATGAGGTGTTGTTGCTGCTAAGTGGGGAAAGGATTATTAAGGACAGTGGGGGTCCTACCAGTATCCTTTTTAGTAATTAAATCTATGCATTCCTGAAGGCGTGGAAAAAGTTATGTCATGTGGTCTTGCACATATATTTTGCAAGGGAATCAGGCGGGTTTATCCTTTCCATATTCATAGGGTGCAACAACCTTCTGCTTTGGGTTTTGCTACTTTGTTGACTTCTACTCAGAAGGAGTGGTATTTTTCTTATTCTTCTTGTTCTTACCTCCAGGTTTTTGCGTAGGCTGCACATAGTTTATTGCGGTAGCAAGAAGAGCAGTCGATTTGGTAGAGGGGTACATTGACATCTGGGCAATGTGACCACTGATTTGTTTTACAACAGCCTCGGAGGTTGCATCGATAATCCCATCGGTGTGCGCTCCAGGGAGCTGAGTAGCGAAAGCATTGGAGTTGTGAGGGGCATCGGGAATTACATCGTAAAGAGTGCCAGACTGTGAATATATCAGATCTAAGTTTTGGGCATGACATATGGATTGGTCTTCTGTGACCGCACCACCTAAGGTGACATCCTTAGTGATTTGGGGGAGTAGGGACTTGCAAAACTAGTCCGCTAAGAGATAGTCTGGGAGGGGAGCTTTGACTAACCTCTGCCTACATCTCCATTCATGTATATGATCGGAGATGTGGGTGGCAGTATCCTGACATAATGAAGCGAGGACTTCTGTCCCAGTCTCATAGTGGATGGGTAGCTGGAAGTGCTTTAAGAATTCCATCGCTAGCACGTCAAAGGTATTTACTGACGCACGTGGTAACTCGATGTACCACTTGGCTGCATTGCCAGTAAGGGTGCAGGGAAAAATACGTAACTGGATACTATCATCCACCATGGAGTTAGAAACACACCAAAGATGATAGGTGGTGATATGGGTACCTGGATCCTCCCCTTTTTTCCCTTCGAACTTGGGGATGTCTGTCAGTATTTTATGCGGGACTGGTGGCCAGAGTAAGTTATGATAGATGGGGTCATTTGTAAGTTTGTTCAAGTCAAGGATATCCAACGTTGCCAAGAAAGGCAGAGTGTGTGGTGCGCCCAACTCGGACCAAGGCAATGACATATGACTTGAGGATCCTTGCGGCCCTCCCATCGTTTGAGTCCCAATATTATACATAGGTTGCGTGGTATAGTAGTTGCCTTGCGGTATGGCATTGTAATGTGGATTCCCATGGGGATTGTGATGTTGGGGTATAGAATTGCCTCTAGGACAAGCAGTGCCCTACTTGAGTCATTTGAAATTGTGAGTAGGGTGCTCCCATGGATTGGTTGGGACCTCCTTGAGGATTCCCGCCTGCCGCAGAACTAACCATATGTCCTTGACTGACATAAGGAGTGCTCATGTCAATCAGTGAATGACCATGCATGCCTGAAAATGGAGGGGGAACTGTTACGTTCCCGACCAGTATATGCATATTGGGAGTGCCCCTAGATACTTGAATCTGGGGGTTAGAACTATACAATGGATTCCAACCATATTGTTGGTTGAAGGGACCCGCGCTAACTGTGCTATATTGAGCATTATAATTAGCGTTGTATGTAGCACTTGTTGAAGGTATAGAGTTTGACACTAAGGGGGTGGAAACCGTCATAGGCTGGGTTCCACTCATGGAGGGTGTCATGTGAGTGTTTGTACCTGGGAAAAATGGGATAATAGGGTTCACCATCAACGGTGTGGTGGTGATTGTCGACTGGGGAAGTGGTGGGGGACCAAAAGTGTCCAAAAAGTTCAACGACCTGTTAGTTGTCGACGAGATGGATGGGAATTTTCCAACTGAAGACACAGGGGGTACAGGTGCCACACAAACCAAGAGTGGGTCCAACGGATTCGTGATCGAAGGGTTGTAGGGAGGAAGAAATGCTACAGTGAAAAAATGCTCCAGTAAACTTGAATCATTAGTTGTCCAAACAGATTTTGTGTGAGATCTTGGAGAATGATTTCCTGAAGATGGGGAATCTGGTTCACTGGAGCTTGGCGGATCTTCTACATTGAGTGGAGGAAGTCCTAACAATCGTCTAGATTGACGACGAGGGTTGGATGTAGCCAATGGTGATCGTTAATTTTTATCAATAAATTTTATCGTGATATTTGTTAAAGTCTCAATGATAACACTCGAGTGCCTATAAAATAAAAAATAAAAATAAAAAATACACTAAATGAAACAATCAGCAAACAGAGGGAAATGACCCTGTCTGATAAGCACCGATCACTGGACATGAAACCCAATATCACAATGAATAACAGAGAGGGCTGGCCAAATGTATAGTTATGGTTACTCTAGAGCTTCACCCGAACCTCAGATTGAGGGGGCCAAGTACTCTCGTGAAGACGAGCACCCTCCCAAAAACTGAAGACAGAGTAGGTCCGCTAGTGTTAGGTACCAGGGCAGCCCGCCCCAGTCACCTTGTGTAAGTCCCTAAAAGTATGGCCACTAAGGATACCTCAGATCACAGACACTACCAAGGGGGACATAGTTACAGGCAGTACGCTGTGTGGGCAGGATACCTGAGTCCCTGACTTAGCTCAGAAATCCTCGAAGGGATCCCTAATACACAAAATACCCAAAGGAGTTGTAAGCAAAGGCCAACTATCTTCACTTACAATCCAATGTTGTCTCGTATTTAGATCCACTTTGACTGGAGTGGTCCCAGTAGTATGAGCACAGAAGGAATTTTCTCTCTTTGAATGACATTAGTTTTGGTTTCTGATCTTGGGCAGTTTACTCACACTGCCTATCCCAAGATCCTAGCCTGAACTAATGTTTGTTTGCTCTATAAAGAGTTACTGATTGATTTTAGGTAAATTTTATGTGTACTTTTTTAGTGTCTTCGGTAGGGGTGTTGACATATGATATGTGGTGGGACTTTGACTCAAAAATCATGCAAAATGCAATATTCAATTTGATGAAATAAGTTGTATTCTACAAGTGAGAGTCTTTCATACATTCATATTTGTTCCATGCATCCTAGTCATTATAACACATGCATAACCAACATAAATCTTTCCAATCTTTCTAACAGCTATTTGAAAACAAAATAAAGTAGATTTTAACCAGCTAAGCAGAAGAATGAATAAGCAAATGTTGATTTCCTTTATAAAAACTTTTTAAGGAAGGAAAAAAAACTATTTCCTAAAAAAAAAAAAAAAAAGTCTTTTAGGACACTGATCTTGCTAACAAACTACAATTGCAGATCCTTTTTCAGTCCGTGAGCAGGTTTCCCATCCCTTTGAGTTTACAAACACAACAACATGTCAAGATTTGGGTGACTAACACTCTGTAGCAGAGGCCATAGAGAGTTACTGGCTACACTAACACACTGTTTGTGTAGACACAGAGCTTTATAAATCTCTGTTTTCTCTACTAACCTGCGTTAGTGTGGGAAAAGAGTTCAAAACAAGGCTTTGGGGATCATATCCAAGGGTGAATGTCTGAGGGAAGAATGCAACAAGTTCTTGATGGGCCAGAAAAGGAATGCAGAAGTATAGGGAGGTCTTAGAAGGAGGAGGAAACTGAGAACTGTCCGGGTGAGCCAGGAACTAAATGTATAGTCCCTAGCAGAGTCGCCAATTCTATTATAGGATAAAATGCACGGTGTATGGAGAATGGAGATACCCTCAAAGGTCTTCCCGATACCTTTGGAAAATTGTAAGATTATCTGCAGCTGTCACAAAGTTACATGCATGTCCATAAATAATAACTAACTATCAAAGCAAAACAGATTGATTACCTCAAGCCTCCACATAGATTTGCTGGAGAGAACAATGCAGCTAGGTGGAAGTCCCCTGAGCCGGCTCCAGATTAAGTCCTGCACATAGAAGAGACAAGCATAATCACATCATACAACCTTGATAACTAATACATGAATACATAAAAGACATCTAGCTACACATAACTAAGCTACTCATGCTAAAAGGTATTGGACAAACAAGTAAATGAATGATACTACCAACACCACAGAGTAGACAATAGAACTACAGTTCTATATTAATGTCGGAAGAGTGATTACAACTATCTATTGCATTAGCCTTCCCTTACCCCTCCATCTTCTCTCTCTCTCTCCCTTCTTACCAACTTCTAAACGCTTAGATTTGAGACTATGCTCGACAATCAAGTAAGCTATCCTTTCAAATGATCTGACCTCTATCACCATAGCCCTAGCTTTGCTTATGTAGCAATTGAGTTAGGGTTGCCAAGTTCCTCCATGAGTCTCTTAAGGTAAAAGCAATGATGTTGCCATGCTTTTCAGCTCTTTCCCATTTGCCTCCTTCATTAGGATTTAGAAATCCCACAAATAGGTCGAACTTGAGATGTTTCCTTGCTTTTCTGAGTGGATTTAGGAGTGAATATAGAGATATTTATGAATCAATTCGCTCCTTTGACCTCTAGATGCTAATTAGGATCCACTAACGTTGTTCTTGAACTAACAACTAGAATTAGTAGGGTCACTAACGCTCCCTTAGGCTTACAGAGAAGATTTATAAAGCATGTTGTTAGTGTTTAACCAACGTTATTGTGGAAACAAGGCTTGTAATCTTGGTATTTTCTTCAGCTATCATGTCTTTCCCCTCTGAGCTGATAAGGGGGTCATTTGGCTATATAACATTTACCAAAATAAGGCCAAACATCATTGTTGCTACAACAAGTGATGGAAAACACATCATTACTTTTACAGTTTAACGCACAACCCATGATTTAAAAACAAGGCCATGACATTCTACCACACCTATAAAAACCATCTTTCACCTTCAAAGTGAATGGGTCATCTCCCTGTGGCGCATTTGCTGGTCAAAAAATTGTTTCACCTGGTTCGTGCACAAACGCTTTGTCCTTGTGACACAACTCTGGATGGAGCCTTTGACATGTGGCTCTTTGATGACCACCTCTGTCACAATGACTATAACAAGTATTCTTCCTCTAGCTCTGCTTTACTTCTTCTTCTTTGCCTGCCTTGGAGAGGGTCTTTCGTGCCTCATCCTCTTTCGTGTTGCTATTCTCCTCTAGCACTCAGCAAACACATGGTTATGCAATTCGCAAAACCTGCAAGTTCTTATATGCCATGATTTTTGTTCATTATTAACAATATGTTTGTAATCAAAATGAACATTAGAATACTGAGACTTATTATACCATTCCTGTTGGTCTTTGGTACTATCATGGGAATGGGAGCTTGCTTCAACTCTTTTTCTGCAATGCATACTGCCATAGATTGATGGTGATGTATTCCCATCATCCTCATTCCTCAACAGGTTCAACAATGTTGTGGAAGCTTCTGACACCTTTGAGCATTGTCCTTTAGTGTACCCCAAACTTGCAAATCGAGGTTTTTGATCAATCTCCAATGGTTGAGTTATGCCTTGGACATTAACACCAAGTCCTTCTCCTTTTTACCTCATCTTGGTAAGGAGTCTCATGCTTGTGCCTGTAATGGATATCTCCACATTTCCATTAGAAATTATATTATGTGAAGATGAGACTGAAGATAAATCAAAATATTTTACCTCTACATCGATTTGGAAAGAATTGATGAGGGCTTCTCATCATTTGTTGTTGGTGGTTCGCTGGTTTTTTTGGCACATTCCCCAACCTCCTTCCTAACATACCCAAGTCCTACTTGACGGGATAATTCCTCTACTTTGATGGGGTTTATGATGCCCTGGCCATTAATTTTGAGCCCCTTCCCCTCATACCCCATTCTCCTTAACAGTTTGGAGACGATCCCTGTGGTATGATTTTAAAAAATGGCAAAATCGACATCAGGAAAAATACACGGAGTTGAAGAATTACTTTTTACCTCACGGGGGTCACACTGCAGCTTTTCCAAGGCCTCCTCCTTGGTTTGCAACCTCTGTTTCTCCTCTTTCTCTTCCTGTAGAAGCCTCCTTAATTCAACAAGCTCTGCTTGAATACTCTGGTAGTTGTGCTTCAAATCTTCCAGGGCCTCATCTACTGTTTGCAACTGAAGCTGCAATCACTACTTCTCCTCTTTCTCTTCTCACAGTAGCGTTATTAATTCAATGTTCTCTTCTTGAAGTCTCTGGTTAATCTCCTCATTCGAGGAAGGTGATGAATAAGATGCATAAGCACCAAAAGATGTGGATGACACATTGCTCTCCGATCTCTATGTCTCCTCCTCTGTTCTCTTCTCATACGTGTCACACATGATGTCCACCATTTTGAACATTCGCAAGAAGGTCTCGTGCATTTCTTTATCATTCTCCATGGCTGCACACTCAGTCATTCACACTCACAATTATTAACAACAACAAGACTGCTTCTCTTCCCAACGAGCTTCAACATCCGCCATGTATCCTCTTCATGATGCATGTCCTTTGAGGCTTATTTCTGGTTAATGTACTCATGCAATTCGCATCAAATAAGCCCTACTCTGATACCACTTGATCCATGATTTTTTTCTTATAGATGCATCAGAATTACAAGTAACTGAGCTTATTAAAAACCATGAAACATAATCTTATAAATGAAGAATAAAGACATAATCATGCATGAGATCAAGACACAGAGATTTGATTAGAGAGTTCACCCAATTTGGACTACGTCTCCAGGCCTGGCTCAACAGTGGGGAGGCCTTCATTTATTAAGTGGCATGAAAAGAGAAGATGTACAAGTAGATTTTAGATAAACACCCTTATACCTCCAATTCGGAAGATGACTGAGAAATGGAGAGCCCTGCTCTAGAAACAAACAACATCACTGAAATCTGGGTGAAAAATCATGCAGAAATGCCTGTCCGAATGCCCAATTCTAATAATCGGGCTTCTTGCACTTCTCAGAACCTTTAGATACTTGAGGCAAGGTTTCATCCACCTACCAGGAACATGTCCTGCTACTCTGCAATGGTATTATGAGAAATCCGGCAGCTTCTCTCTTCCTTTCTCCAATGTGGATAGTCCTTTATATATGCTGACGATAAATCTCTCAAGTCCTTAGGAGTTCTAAACCAACGACAATTTTAGTAGGCAGGTCTATTTTCTTTAATACATAGGATCTTGGGTTCCACATAATACGTGGCAACAAACCTCATAAATATGGAAAAACTCTTAAACTCACATTTAACTCGGCGGCCTTTTACTATTGGCATTTCCTATTGGCGGACAAACTAAAGCCCATGCATCAGTTTCCCTGTGATAACTGCGGACCCGATGAACTATTAACCACAATATATAAAATATCGGGTTTGGAAGTCCACATCGAAAAATCACAATGGATGTTTCCAAAATTGGTACAACATGCGACTGCTTTCCCCTTTATGAAATGCGATTGCGATATTGCAAATCGCAACATAATTATGTGATTGTGATATATCGCATTGCAACATAATCTTGCGATTGCGATATATCACATCGCAATTAGGACTTGCTTCGGGGGTCAATTCTTTCACCTTTTTCTTTTGCGATGGGCGATTGCGATTTGATTGCATCACAACCATGGCTTGCTTGGGGCCGATTTTCTTTAAGATGCGACCTCTTCCTTCTACAATATGTGGGACCAATGGTAGCCTACCACTTGGCGCTTCCCCATTCGTTGAGAGTGTCTGCCATGTCATCTCCTCTTGCCACTTGTCCAAGTCAAACATAGACTTTGACTTGCTCTAACTTCTTCATATGAACTCGGATTTGGGTGCCATTCACACCATTGGAATTAGGATGGCGAGCAATTCGATTCGATGTTAAGTTTATCCAAATTATTCCACTTTGAATTTTTTAGCCTTTTACCATGCCACTGATACTTTTTGAAGATCCACTTGGATTAGTAGTCATTGATCCTCTCTCTCTGACCTGTAACTCAATTCCGACTCAGTCTTTGAAGTTGAATGCACCATCTTAGGTTAGGAGGTTTTGAGGTTGATGTCGTCTCATGATGAGTAAATTGTAGATATAGGTACCTTGTCATGGCAAGATGATGAGGAAGGATATGAAGGAGGAAGACATGCAAAAGGAACTCTTGCATTCGAGCAGGCAAGCTGATATTCCAAGGCAAGACAAAGGGACACCAACTTGTGACCACCACTCAAGGCTTGAGATGATTCAAGATTACTGTTACCAAGGCATGGGGAAGTGGAAGACAAAATAATTCTCAAGAAGACATCACTCAAAGTAGCAACAATGGCCTGACACTACCACAACATCTAAGCAGTTCATATCAGTAGTGCCATATCATCTCTCGTCATGAGTTGCCATATGCCACATCATTATTGTGGAGAGTCATGTAAGATGAAAAGTCATAGGAAGTCAAACAATCATGAGGATAGTCAAAGAGTCACAAGGATGGGAAACATCATCCCTTGGTTATATATACTCCCTCGTTGTATGAGCAAAGGAGTTTTCACCTTAGCTCCTCCCGCAAGGCATTATAGAGAGATCAAATAGTTCTTTGAGGAGCAAGGAGTGGATCCAATGTCCCAATATTGGGGCTAGTGATGTACATTGTAAACACGTGTCTTGGAACTTTTACTTAATAATAGAAGCATTTAAGGCCAACATGTTCTTCATGCATGCGTTATGAATGTTTGAAAGACTACTCTATGGACATTTGTATTTCATCTTTTCTTTCGCATTTGCTATATTAGTTGAACTATTTTGGTTATTTTAGTGCTTATCTTATATAGAATGTGTTGTAATGGTTGTTATTTTTGTCCCATCCTTATGGAATATTCCAAAGGATATTAGGTAGATATTTCCTTGTTTATTGGTTGTAAAGTTTGTCGCACTCACTATGGACTATTCCATTGGATGTTAGATGGATCTCTCTGGTTCATGTGCATCTCTTCCTGGGTGGTACTAGTACCTCTCACTTAGAGGCTCTCTTCCCCCCCCCCCTAAATCCCCTTTGTAGTAGAAGAACCTTGACACAATTACAACTACACATTCACCAGGCACACCTCCCAAGTTGCTTTTCGAAGACACTATTACATCCCTCTCCCATGCTGACAGTTAGAGGCAAGACATATCTTTGAGATATATGGAAACCAAGCCGATATTCGGATAGGGCTCCTACACCAAACGGTGTGAGGTCTAATTGGGATCTCCAGCACCATCAACAAAATGGCTCTAGAAGGAGGACCAGAGGACAAGTTGTGCCCATTGAGTCTGGTTTGAATCTATTATTTAAAATGGCTCTTTCCCAAATCATAATCCCAAGACATTTTTATAAAGAGCTTAACTGTACCATGCCTGCATAAGTTATTCATAACTTGTCCCATTTGAAGTTCGATGGTGAGGATAAATCAACTTTTCGTGAACATCTATTTCCAGTTGTTTGTTTTTGTCTTGTTAACGAAACATATTGCAAAGATGTCATGGCTAGACTACGCACCCTCACATTCAGAGGTCGCTTTAGTCAAAGGTGGCATACATTACCCATTGCTTATATCCATTCATTCAACTGAATTGCAAAGGAGCTTCATAAATCCTTCAATAAGTATGACTACCAAAATGTTTGTGGAATAATCAATCACTTAAGAATGAATCCAAATGAATTAGTTGAGGATTTTTTTGATCGATTCCTTCACCTTTGTTATGAGATTCCTGGAAAATATATGAATTGGGATTTCTTGCGACAAGAGTTTGAGTGTTTGGTTCTTATCTCGTTACACGATGAACCCGAACCCCCTAATTTGTCTATTCCCCCAAATCTTGTGAATAATGAGAAACCTCAAATTTCAAAGGAGGACTTTATTGCCCTTTTTGTTCTTTTTCCTCCTCCCTTTCTAGTCCTGATGTCGGTGCCTCCTTGCAGTGGTTATAAAAATGGGAAATCTGCAAATCAAATCTCCAGCCCATGTTCTCATTCTTATTCTACTTTTCATGATTCAGATTCAATGGAGGAAATTCCAGAATGACTCATGAAGCCTATGGGGAAGACTCACTCCTCCATTCCACAAGATGATGTCATCGTTCACAACTCTAGTCTCAAATATAACCCAAATTTTTGTTATCCTCTATCATTTACATATCCCGACTCTTTGTACCATGATCCACTTGATAAATTGGTTCCACTAGCTAGCCTTTCATACTCTCATGATTTATACATTGTTGGTTCAAATTGCGATCAGGTACAAGGTAGTCACTCTACATATGTAGAGGAGCAGGAAGGTGAAGGTGCTTTCAATGTTCCTTATGCTTCTCAATATCCTTCATGTTAAAGTGATGCGCTTCCATTCATGGATGATTGTCAACTTGCCAATCTCAGTAGTGAATCAAATATAATCAATTCTTTCGATCAATCCATAGCCTTGGGCAACAATAATTCTGATGAAGATAATTTTGATGGTGTACGCAGTAACAAATGCCCAAGTGCATCATCTGATCTTTCAGTTTCTCATGATGATATTACCTTTGATCCAAAATATGATTTGGTTAAAGAAGATTTTTTTATTTTTATTTTTATTTTTTTTTTATTTTTTTTTATTTTTTATTTTTTTTTTTTATTTTTTTTTTTTTATTTTATTTTATTTTTTTAATTTTATTTTTTATTTATTATTATATTATATTATTATTATTATTATTATTATCGAAACTTCCTCTTCACCTCACCGTTCCCTGTGTTCTGTCAATTGCAATGCATCTATTTCTGATGAAGATACTCCATGCTCTTCAGTTTCTTCATCCGATGAGTTATCACAAGGTGGTGAGGTGTTCCATGTTTTGATTGAATAGAATCAAAACATAGAGTACCCTTCCCATCCCTCATCATCTCTTCTCCTGCATGAAGATAACTATTCAAATCAACTTGCTCATGAGATCTCACCGATTCATTTATCTTTGAATTTGAAATTAAAAGAGTCTTCCGACTTGAGCAATCTGGTTGTTGAAGTTGAAGAATCCGGTGAAACCTGTGGCAAAGATGGCTGCCATCCATTGAACAGTATTGAAATCAGCAACCACAACTATCCTCAAACCATGCACAATTTGGTTTAAGCTTCAAAATACGATTCTATAAACTTGGGAAGTTCCGAGACCTACTAGGGGGTTGAGGCACTTAACCTTCCATTAATGGTTATGTTAGGATCTTGCAACTTTGGTAAGCCCCCTGAACTAAGTCTAATTTGTTTTTTTTTTCACACTATCCTTCTTTTTGCATGGTTTCATTCAGTATAAATCTCTCTCTCAAAGATGTTTTTTTATTTTGGATATAATATTTAAAACTCTCGAGATTTTACTTTTGACCAGACTTAAGAACCTTTTTTGGTTCCTTCGTCTTCATGCAAGTGTCTTGCAACAAAATCAAGTTTGGAATGTGTACATCTCGTGGAAGTTGATCATTCCAAAGACCATCTTTGGCTGAAGGAGTCATCTCTATCATATGTATTTCATGATGAGCAACTCCTATCTTTCCTTGTCAATATCATATGTCGAATCTTGTCCTTCATTTCATCTGAAACCCTCTTGAGTGCAAATGTATGCATGAGTTATTGTGTGAATCAATCTCCTTTCTGTTCATTCCATCCTAATTGGTGTCATGTGTCTGATGTACTAGCGTCCCTTCCCCACTTATCTTGATGATTATGATGCTATTACAATGTTTCACTAGTTACGAAGAAATGGACTTTCACACTCATCATGTGAAGAAGATGATTCCATTATTCAAAACATTAGCAAAACCGTTCGAATTAATTTATCTTTGTCAATCACAAACTAGGAATTTGATGCTTCAATCATCTCATCTAATCATTCTTCTGTCCTTGATGACTATCATTCAGCTTATCATTTTTCCGTCATCACATCCAAGGATAGTAGTTCTACATATCTTGACCTCCATCGTTCAATATTTCACTATTCGGATTTGTGCCGAGTAGTTGAAACACTTCATCCATTGTTGATAGTTATGTTGGGTCCTCATTATCTCGATGTGATTGCTGAAAATGATCAGCTCTATTTTCCCCTACAATATTCTCATCATAATCCCATGCTTCTAATTGAAAACTCATCTTTTCAAATATTTCAAGAGGGTTGTCATGAATTGTACGATCTAATCACTAAATGGTTGGAGAAATCTTACCTGGAAAGTTCTATCGTGAACAATAAGTTTCGATCTTCCCTTGTGCTTGCTAAAGAGTTCAATGTAGACGGGGACACATCATTAGGAGGATTCCAAGGTTTGTTTAAAGATGGTATTCATCGGAAAGGTAAGAATGAAAATTGGATGAAAGTAGTGGTTGTGACACATCTTTATGCCCACAGGCAAGACCTTCCTTTTCTTGTGCAAGTTATTCAAGTTTTTATATTTTTTGTTGCACATGTATTTATATATGTTTTAACTATTTGTATATGTGTGAATGTAGGTCGGGAACAACTACGATGGATTCATTGGAAATTTCATTACACGTGACCCTGACTTTCTAGCTGTCAGGTTAGGAGTAGGATTAGCTGCATCCTAGTTTTCCCCCTCTTGCACTCATTCTGAACTTGCTCCCTATAGTTTGTCCTTGTTTCCTTGTTATGGTTCTACATTATGTTTTATTTGGCCATTTTTTTTTCTTTTCTTCTGGTTTTGTTTCCTTGTAGTGTGTTTTATTTCTTTTTGTCTTGTTCTCTTCCTTATTGAGTTTCTCCTTTCATTTTCATCACGTGAATAAGTGTTTTGCCTGGACCTATTTTGGCTTCTTAGAATGTGTGTGGCTGAAATATAAAGAGTCTTGTGACACTTCATCATTTGGCTAGTCTTCAATCCATCTTCCTTGTGTGGGTTACATCTTTTGGCCGAAGAGGTTCCAATGGAAAATACGATCTATCTGTAAGAAGAGTTTTGGTCCAACCATGAACCCACATCTAGTCCAAAAACCTCATGCCTATACTTAGTCTTTTATGCTTTGGTGTTCTCAGGCTTATCCAACTAGTAGAAATGGAGAAGGGGAAAATCTAAACGAGCAAGCCTAAATCAGAGGTCTCTATATGTTTTTCCAAAGGAACAACCTCTTCTGCTCTCAATAATTAATGATCCCTCTTCTGCCCCAAAATAAATAAGTGTCAATGCATAGTTCTCTTTAAATAAACAAACAAAGGCGAAAGAAGAGAAAGACTTCCTGTGCAAAGAGGTGAAGTAAGCAACCCTGCCAGGGTACTGTCCAAGCTCACTAGAAGCAGAGAAATGTTTGTGTTCCTGCATGACTCCACCAGGGTACTATCCAGGCCTATTGGTGGTGGAGCAATACCAGAGATGAAAAATTATACTCTAAAAAATCTTAAGCTCGCGAGCTATACTACCCTTCCCAACTCAAAACATTGTGATTATGCTAAATCTTATGTTGTATTCGACTGATAATGTATAGAGGGCACCATGTCTAGTCATCGGCTAAGTGGAAAAGGCAAAAGTGATCTACACAATGAATCAATACTCCCCCAAGAACCAAGGCCCTGCGCAAAAGAGTTAACCAAAACAAAGAAACTAGATTCTATCAGTGTGTTAACAAGTCTTGTAGCGGCTCCAACACCCTCCAAAATTTTGGCCTACACTCAAATTTTGGAGCCTATTATGGATCTTGTAATCGGTCATTCTTGAGTCACTTATTGGTCAACTGATTATTTCAAGATACCTTCTTGGATCTCAAGTATCATTCACACTTTTATCTTTATATAGCAAGTTTCATATTCGGGCAGGGTAATAATCACTTGTCACGCAAGGGGGAGTTTTGGTTTTCATCACGAAGTCTATCTTCGGTGCCACACTTATCGCCACAAATATTATTGCACTAAGGGAAGTATGCTTTCATATGTTCTAGATGATATACATTGTGTCACCAAGTGTCCAAATGTGTGGTCATAATCAAGTTCTATCACTTTTCACATCGGTTCCATTGATCCCACACTTAACCAAATTACGGGGATTCCTAACAACCTTGGGCTCATCCAACCTTCCTAAACTGCAAAATTCACATCTTCAAACCTAAAAATTTCCCTTGTCTATTGGAAATACATAATGCATAGAAGCCCAACCTTCTTTGGCACCTAAAACTACGCAGATGCTTATCCTAGTGGCTTTTCCCTCAATCGGACGTCACTGCCTCCATCAATTGCGTACTTATGTCCTTCAAGCCTCCCGAGTTGCACATTGTGTAATATGAGTTGCCCAGCCCCCCTTGCATCTAGAAACTATGTAGTTTGTCCTCCCAAGGCCCCATCCTGCATCCTCCATTACCTGCTTGAACTGCACAAATTTTTCCCTAAGTGGGCACTTCACAATTTTTTCCCTTAGTAGGCACTGCACAAATTTTTCCCTTAGTGGGCACTGCACATCTTATACCTCACTCCAACCCAGTAATTGAGCCTTCCCCCATTACCCTACTATCAGTTCCAGCTCAGTCAATGGATTATCATGCAAAATCTTAGACTAGGGGTTTATCAGACTGATGTCGTCTTGTCATGAGTGGATTGCAGATACAAGAATTCTACCATGCTATGGCAAGATGATGAAGAAGGAGATGAAGAAGGAGGACATCCTAAACGACACTTAAGGAGCTGAGGAGAAAATATAATCATCGGATAAGAAGACCAAGGAACCCTGGGGTACAATAGAAGATCAAAGATCATGACTACATGAAGACTCCATTTGATTCACAACCCTTTATAGGGTAGGTACGAAGGACAAAGCACCTCTCTCATGAAGTTGAAATGCACCTCTTAGTGTAGTATGAAGGACAACTTATCATTGTCATATCATTATGTCTTCAATGGCATGTATGGTTGCAAACATTGGAAGTGATTCCATGTGTTTTCTCTAAATGTTTCGCTCCTTTTCGCAAAGATAGGTAAGATTTTGTCTTTTTGCATGTTGGATGTCACACTTTATGCATAAGATAATTTTGGTGGTTGCAAGGGATCATCTTTGTGCTTACGAGTTTCCCTAACCATATAAATACCTTTCACACTCATTCACAAAGTTTTGAGCGTTGTTGCACAAGTTTCTTCACGATTGTCATAAAGTCTATCTTAAGTGTTGCACTTGTCTTAACTAGTCATGAAGCAAGAACACACAAGAGAAATTGTTGTTCATGTGTCATGGGTGATCAATGTTGTTGAGTCATCAAGTATTCTAAGTGTTAGGACATATTCGAAGCTTCATCACTTCACCTGTAAATCTCACTGGTCCGACACTTGGCCTTTTTTGAAGAAGCTCCCTAAGCCTTCAACTTGCCTTCACCCAACTTGCATGGATGTGACCTTGACCCTTGGATATGCATAATGTGTATTTCTTGTCCCCTAGGACTTCTGCATTGTGCAATTCCTGAGCCCAAGACCAACCTTCCCTTCCAGAATTGTGAAATATTTTCGCTCAATCTGGCCCAAAATGTGCATTGCGCAAGCACAAGATGCCTTCCCGGGCCCCTGAACTGCGCAATTTCACAGAGGACCAATCTCCCTTTAGTCTCAAAACTACACAGAGGCTTCTTACAATGGTCACTCCCTCAGCCCGACCCACTGTCTCCCAAATCTATGCAGTAATCAGTCAACCTTCCATTTTAGAACTGCGCAGAAGCTGCCCGCAGTTGTCCTCCCCTCATCCTGACCCACTGTCTCCTAGAATTGCGCAGAATTCAATCAACATTCCTCTCCAGAACTGTGCATAAATATTACACAATGGCTCCTCCTTCATCCATACTCACTCATCTCCAAAATTGTACAGAAGGAAACCTCTCAGTCTAAACTGGACTGCACATTGCACAGTTCTAGGCCTCAAGCCTTATCCCTGGCTTCTTTGAATACGCAATGTACAATCACTGAGACTCTCTCTCCGACCGCAGCTCAATTCTAGCTCATTATTTGAAGCTAAATGCACCATATTAGGCTAGGAGGTTTTCAGGTTGATGTCATCTCCTCATGAGCAAATTATAGATACATGTACTTTATCATGGCAGGATGATGAGGAAGGAGATGAATGAGCAAGACATGAAAGAGACACTCTTGTTGATGAGAAATCAAGTTGATATTCCAAGGAAAGACAAAGGGACACCAAATTGTGACCACCACTCAAGACTTGAGATCATTCAAGATTCCTGTCACCGAGCCATAGGGAGATGGAAGACAAAAGCATTCTCAAGAAGACATCACTCACAGTAGAAACAATGGCATGACACTGCCACAACATCCAATTTGTTCATATCAGTTGTGCCATGTCATCTCTCATCATGATTTGTCATGTGCCAAATCATCATTGTGGAACATGCATATTTTATTCATTATAAAGTGGAAGTCCAAAGGGCACATATGTAATATGGAGAGTCGTGTAAGCTGAAAATTCATAGGAAGTCAAACATTCAGGAGGGTAGTCAAAGAGTCATAAGGAGGGGAAGCATCACCCCATGGTTATATACACTCTCTCATTGTATGAGAAAAGGACTTTTCACCTTGGCTCCTCCTGCAAGGTATTAGAGAGAGATCAACTAGTTATTTGAGGAGCAAGGAGTGGATCCAATGTCCCACTATTGGGGCTAGTGATGTGAATTGTAAACATGTGTCTTGGAACTTTTACTTAATAACAAAAGCCTTTAAGGCCAACACGTTCTTCATGCATGCACTATGATTGTTTGTTAGACTGCTCTATGGACGTTTATATTTCATGTTTGCTTTCGCATGTACTAAGATAGTTGAACTATTTCGGTTATTTTAGTGCTTACCTTATTGAGAATGTGTTGTAATGGTTGTTATTGTTGTCCCATCCGTATGGACTATTCCATGGGATATTAGGCAAATCTTTCCCTGTTTGTTGGTTGTAAAGGTCATCGCACTTGTTACGGACAATTCCGTTGGATGTTAGACATATCCTTTTGGTTCATGTGTGTCTCTTGCTAGGTGGTACTATTACCTCTCACTCAGAGGCTCTCTTTTCTCTCCTCCCCCATTTGCAGTAGAAGAACCTTGACATAGTTGCAACTACACATTCACCCGACACACCTCCCTTGCTTTTCTAAGACGCCATTCCATCCCTCTCCCGTGTTGATAGTTAGAGGCAAGACATATCTTTGAGATATATGGAAACTAGGCCGATATTCTAGATTGGGCTCCTTCACCAAATGATGTGAGGTCTAATTGGGACTTCACATCGAGGAGACCCCTTTGGTTGATGGATCTCCAACACTGTCAACAAAATGGTGCTGGAAAGAGGGAAAGACAACAGGTTGTAACCATTGATTCTGGTTTGAATCTCTTAGTCAAAGTGGCTCTTTCCCAAATCATAATCCCAAGGTTTTTTTCTAAAGAGCTTAATTGTACCATCCCTACGGAAGTTATTCATAACCTGTCCCAATTGAAGTTCAATGATGAGGGTAAATCAACTTTTTGTGAACATTTGTTTCAATTTGTTCTTTTTTTGTCTTCTTAAAAAAATATATTGTGAATATGTCATGGCCAGACTACTCACCCTCACATTCGAAGGTCACGTTAGTTGATGGTGTCATACATTACCCATTGCTTCTATCCATTCATTCGACCAGATTTCAAAATAGCTTCATAAATCCTTCAATAAGTATGACTACCAAAATGTTTGTGGAAGAATCAATCTCTTAAGAATGAATCCAAATAAATCAGTTGAGGATTTTTCCGATCGATTCCTTCACCTTTGTTATGAGATTCCCAAAAAACATATGAATTGGGATTTCTTGTGACAAAAGTTTGAGCGCTTGGTTATTATCTCGTTACATGGTGAACCCAAACCCCTTGACTTTCATATTCCCCAAAAACTTATGAATCATGAGTTACCTCAAATTTTAGAGGAGGAGCTTACTTCCCCTCTTTTTCTTTGTCCTCCTCCCTTTCTAGTCCCGATGCGGGTGCCTCCTTGCAGTGGTTGTAAAAATGGAAGATCTACAAATCAAATCTCCAGTCCATCTTCTCATTCTTCTTTTACTTTTCATGATTCAGATTCAATGGAGGAAATTCCAGAATGACTCATGAAGCCTACGGTGAAGACTCACTCCTCCATTCTACAAGATGATGTCACCATTCACAAATCTAGTCTCAAAGCTAACCCAGATTTTTTTATCCTCTATCATCTACATATCCTGACCCTTTGTACCATGATCGACTTGAGCAATTTGTTCCATCGATTAACCTTCCACATTCTCATGATTTGTGTGTTTTTGGTTCAAATTATGATTAGGTACAAGGTATTCACTCTACATAGGTAGAGGAATACGAAGGTGAAGGTGCTTTCAATCTTTCTTATGTTTCTCAAGATCCTTAATGTCAAAGTTATGTTCTTACATTCTTGGATGATTTTCAATCTTCCAATATCGGTAGTGAATCAAATATAATAAATTCTTTCGATCAATCTATAGCCTTGGGCAATAACCATTTTGATGAAGATAATTTTCTAGTGTACGTAATAATGAATGCCCAAGTGCATCATTTGATCTTTTAGTTTCTCATGAAGATCTTACCTTTGATCCAAAATATGACTTGGTAAAAGAAGACGTATTTATTGAAAATTCCTCTTCACCTCACTATTCCTTGTGTTCTGCTGGATGCAATGCATCTACATTGCATAGAGATACTCCATGCTCTTCAGTTTCTTCGTCTGATGAATTATCACAAGGTGGTGAGGTTGTCCATGATGAGATTGAAAACAATCAAAACATATATTAGCCTTTCCATCCCTCACCATCTCTTCTCCTACATGAAGAAAACTCTTCAAATCATCTTTCTTGTGAGATCTCACTGATTCATTTATCTTTGAATTTGCAATCAGAAGAGTCTTCCGACTTGAACAATCTGGTTGTTGAATTTGAAGAATCCGGTGAAACATGTGGCAAAGATGTCTGCCATCTGATGAGCAGTATTTAAACCAACAACAACAACTATCCTCAAACCATGTATGATCTGTTTCAAGCTTCAAAATGTGATTCTACAATCCTGGGAAGTTCCGAGACCTTCCAGGGAGTCGAGGCACTTCAAATTTCATTGATGGTTATGTCAGGACCTTGCAACTTTGCTAAGCTCCCCAAACTAAGTCAGATCTATTTTCTTTCACACAATCCTTCTTTTTTCATGGCTTCATTTAGTATAAATCTCTCTCTCAAAGATGTTTTTTTTTGTTTTCTATTTATTTATTTTGGATGTAATATTTAAAACTCTCGAGATTTTACTTCTGACTAGACTTAAGAATCTTTTTTGGTTCATTCGTCTTCATGCAAGTCTCTTGCAACAAAATCAAGTTTGGAATGTGTACCTCTCATGGAAGTTGATCATTCCAAAGACCATATTTGGTTGAAGGAATCATCTCTATCATATGTATTTCATGATGAGCAACTCCTATCTTTCCTTGTCAATATCATATGTCGAATCTTGTCCTTCATTTCATCTGAAACCCTCTGGAGTGAAAATGTATGCATGAGTTATTATGCGAATCAATCTCCTTTCTGTTCATTCCATCCTGAATGGTGTCATGTGTCTGCTGTACTAGCCTCCCTTCCCACTTATCCTGATGATTATGATGCTAGTACAATGTTTCACTAGTTATGAAGAAATGGACTGTCACACTCATCATGCAAAGAAGATGGTTCCATTATTCAAAAAATTTGTGAAATTGTTCAAATTAATTTATCTTTGTCGATCACAAACCAGGAATCTGATGCTTCAATAAACTCATCTGATCAATCTTTTTTCCTTGATGGCTCTCATTCATCTTATCATCTTCCCATTAGCACATCCAAGGACACTAGTTCTACATCTCTTGACCTCCATCGTTCAATATCTCAATGTTCAGATTTTTACCGAGTAGTTGAAACACTTTAACCTTCGTTGATAGCTATTTCAAGTCCTCATTCTCTCAATGTGATTGTTAAAAATGATCAGATCTATTTTCCCCTACAATATTCTCATCACAATCCCATGTTTCTATTTGAAAACTCATATTTTCAAAGATTTCAAGAGGGTTGTCATGAATTGTACGATCCAATTGCTAAATCGTTGGAGCAATCTTACCTGAAAAGTTCTGTCATGAATAAGAAGTTTCGATATTCCCTTGCACTTACTAAAAAGTTTAGTGTAGATGGGGACACATCAACAAGAAGCTTCCAAAGTTTGTTGAAAGATGGTACTCGCCAGAAAGGTAAGAATGAAAATTGGATGAAAGTAGTGGTTGTGGCACATCTTTCTGCCCACAGGAAAGACCTTCCTTTTCTTGTGCAAGTTATTCAAGTTCTTATCTTTTCTATTGCACATTTATTTATATTTGTTTTAACTATTTGTATATGTGTGAATGAAAGTCAGGAAAAACTACAGTGGATTCATTGGAAATTTCATTATACGTGACCCCGACCTTCTAACTGTTAGGTTAGGAGTAGGATTAGCTTCATCCTAGTTTTCCCTCTCTTTCACTCATTATGCACTTGCTCCCTATAGTCTATCGTTGTTCCATTATTATGGTTCTAGATCATGTTTTGTTTAGCCATTTAGTTTTCTTGTCTTCTGGTTTTGTTTCCTTGTGGTGTGTATTATTTCTTTTCATCTTGATTTCTTTCTTGTTGAGTTTATCCTTTCGTTTTCATCATGCAAATAAGTGTTGTGCCTGTACCTATTTTAGCTTCTTAGAATGTGTGTGGCTGAACTATAAAGATTCTTGTGACACTTCAGCATTTGGTTAGCCTTATTCTAGTCTTCCTTATGTTGGTTACATCTTTTGGCATATGAAGTTCTAATAGAAAATACGATTCATCCATAAGAAGAGTTTGTGTCCAACCATGAACCCACGTCTAGGTCGGAAACCTCATACCTATACTCGGTCCTTTTTGCTTTGGTGTTCTCAAGCTTATCTAACTAGTAGAAATGGAGAAGGGGAAAATCTAAATGAGCAAGCCTAGATCATAAGTCTCTATATGCTTCTTTGAAGGAACAACCTCTTCTGATCTCAATAATTAAGGATCCCTCTTCCACCCCAAAATAAATAAGTGCCAATGCACAGTTCTCTTTAAATAAATAATAAATGTGAAAGAAGAGAAAGGCGTCCTACACAGAGAGGTGAAGTAAGAAACCCTGCCGGGGTACTCTCCAGGCTCGTTGGAAGCAGATAAATGTTTGTGTTCTTGCATGACTCTACTAGGGTACTATCCAGGCCTACTAGTAGCGGAGGAACACTAGAGATGAAAAATTATACTCTAAAAATCTTAAGCTCATGAGCTACACTACCCTTCCCAACTCGAAAAATTGTGATTATGTTGAATCTTATGTTGTGTTCGACCGATAAGGTATATAGGGGACCATGTATAGTCATGGTGTAAGTGGAAAAGGCCAAAATGACCTACATAATGAATCAATACTCCCCGAAGAACCAAGGCCCTGCGCGAAAGAGTTAACCAAAATAGAGAAGTTGGATTCTACTAGTGTGTCACCAAGTGCTATAGCGGCTGCAACACCCTCAAAAATTTTGGCCTTCGCTCAAATTTTGGAGCCTACTATGTATCTTGTAATTATTCATTCTTGAGTCACTTATCGATCCCTTCTTAGATCTCAAGTGTCATTCACACTTTTATCTTCATATAGCAAGTGTCATCTTCAGGTAGGGGTATTATCGCTTATCATGAAAGAGGGAGTTTTGGTTTGCTTCAAGGGGAAATACTTGTGAAAATGAGTTGTTCTCATCATATAGACATGTTTCACACCTAGTTCCAAATTTTCACGCACTATTACACAAGTGTCGTCATTATCATCACAAAGTATATCTTTGGTGCCGCACTTGTTGCCACAAAGATTGTTGCACTAAGGGAAGTATGTTTTCATATGTTATAGATGATATATGTTGTCTCACCAAGTGTCCAAGTGTGCAATCACAATCAAGTTCTATCACTTTTCACATTGGTTCCACTGATCCCACACTTAGCAAAATTACAAAGGATTTATAGCAACCTAGCCTCATCCAACCTTCCTAAACTACGCACTTAGAATCTTCAAACCTTAAGCTTTCCCTTATCTATTGGAACTATGTAATGCATAGAAGCCCATCCTCCCTTGGCACCCAAAATTGCGCAAATACTTCTCCCAGTGTCCTTTCCCTCATCTAGACCTCACTGCCTCCAGAAACTACACAATTTTGTCCTTCAAGCCTCCCTAATTGCGCATTGCGCAGTAACAGTTTCCCAGTCCCCATTGCCTCTTGAAAATACACAATTTGTCCTCCCAAGGCCCCATCCCACAACCTCCACTGCCTGCTTGAACTACGCAAATTTTTCCTTAAGTGTGCACTGTGCAAATTTTTCCCTCAGTAGGCTTTGCGCAAATTTTTGCCTTAGTATAAGAAGGGAAAGGGGTTTGGATAAACAATTTATTGTGTTGCAAGATTCAATAAAATTAATTAGATTTTGACCAATGCAATAGTATTAAGAATTGTAGACCGTGAAAAGGATTTGATGGTATTCATGTATTCTTGCAAAGAAGGACTTAGTGGAGCCTTAATACGGGAAGGTCAAGTAGTATGCTATGAATCCCAGAAGTTAAATGAGAACGAACATAATTATTTAACTCATGATCTAGAATTGGATGTCATTGTACATGCCCTAAAAATGTGGAGACACTACCTCCTCAGTACAAAATATATTTTGATGACTAATCATGGAGGGCCAAAGTATTTATTTGAAAAACCCATGCTAAATGCAAGGCAAGCTAGATGGTTGACCATGCTCATATAGTTTGGTTTTGAAATCAAGTATATAAAAGGAAAATAGAACCCGATAGTTGATGCACTGATTAGGGGGTTGTAGTTAAACCATATAGTAGCCATAATTTCCTATGGAACTCATATTAAGGAAACGATAGAAAACATTGGGTAGCAAGACAAAATGTATGAACACTTGAAGGAGAAGCTACATCAAGGATCTCTAGGCAATGAAGATAAGGACTATTGCCTTACAGAAAAAGGATTGATTAAATTCAAAAGCATAATTTATGCTCCAAATAATAGTGACTTGAAGAAACTCATATTAAAAGAGTTTCATGACAAGCCCTATTCTAGCCACCCAAGTTACCAAAAGACGTTGATTGCCATCGAGAAATTTTATTTCTGGCCCGACTTAAAAAGAGAGGTGGAAGATTTTATCTCCAAATGCATAGAGTTCCAATATGTGAAGGCTGAGTGTAAGCACCCAACTGGCTGATTACAACCTATTCCCATTCCATAATGGAAGTGTTAAGTGATTTCTATGGATTTTATTACAAGGTTTCCTAAGACTCTAAAGCAACATGATGCAATCATGGAAGTGGTCAAAAAGTTGAGCAAGGTGGCTCATTTTGTGGATGTTCAATCTACAAATTCAACTAGTGAGGTGGCACAATTTTTCATAAATTAAATTGTAAGACTTTATGGAGCTCCCAAGAAAATTATCTTAGACATAGACACCAAATTCACTTCAAAATTTTGGAGAAAATTCTTTGCAGACTTGGGAACGGAGCTGGAATTTAGAAAAATATACCATCCTTAGACTGATGGGAAAATAGAGAGAACAAACATGATTCTTGAAGACATGCTAAGAATGTATGTCATGCACCAACCTAGGAAGTGGGAAGAGTATATTTCACTTGTGGAATTTGCATACTATAATGGGTATCATGAATAATTGAAAATGAGCCCATTTGAAGCACTTTATGGGAGGAGTTGTAACACTCCTATTAGCTAGAGAAATCCAGTGAATAAGGTCCTCATTTGGCCTGATATGTTGAAAGGCATGGAGCAGAAAATGCAAGTCATCAGAAGAAATTTAAAGGTGGCACAAGACAAGCATAAGAGCTATGCAGACCAACATATAATTGTTGGAAATAATACTGAGAGGGGGGGAAAATCAATAATTTAATTTTCAAAATTGATTTGTATATGCTAATTCAGCTCAGTGAACTAGCGTGTATATGTGACTGTACTTAATGCAACCAGCGTATATGCAGAGATCTTTTGATTTACCCAAATTATCATGTATTGAACTTTAATCGGTATATCAAGAATTCATGAGACAATGCAGTAAAAACAGATTAAAGCATCACATATAAGCAACAGACATGAACACAAAGATATAAGGTGGAAACCCAATGTGGGTGAAAACTACCTATTGCAAACGTCTCTGTCTTCTTTTAATAAGAAAATTATGTTTACAGTTTTTGTACTAGTGCAGTCTTATACTAGTACACAGGCTTCTACCTGCAGAAGGCTACAACCTTCACTCGTTCTCTAGCTTCTACTGGAAGTGAGCTACAACCCCCTAGCTCTTGTACTAGCCAATGTGTTTACTAGTACGTAGGTGCCAACCTATAGAAGGCTACGACCTTCTCCTTTTTCTTCCAGGGACCACATTTCATAAATTTTCTGACTAGTTTTATCAACAACATCATATCAAATATATCTGCATCAACCAATCACCTTTTGAACCAACCACAACCGAATCAATCAATCACTTTGACAACCCATCAATCTAATCATTAAAAATACCGTCACAAGAGTACAGTAACCAGAACCCAAGCCAGAACCCAGAACACTGCAACAACAAACAAAAGCAACTAAAACATATTTTATAAGGTGTACGCTACTTCCATGTGTTGAACCTGCATGCATAAGCACTTTCCTCAAACTGAACCAGTGTACAGATCTGCAAATCCAATTTATGATGTATATGCTTCTTTGATATGCAGAACCAACGTGTATACACTCCTTTCCTAAAGTGAACCTGTGTACAGATCTGTAAATGATGATTTAAACATTATAACTATTCCAGACTTCAGGCATACCTAGATCATCATATTTACAAACTACAACATGCGCCAATTATTCAGATACATGATCAAATCACATAAAGATAATTCACTTCAAGCCTTGAGATCCTGATACATCATTAGATCTTATCTTTCATCAAACGCTAAGGTTCCTCCTTGGTTCAAATCCAACAATGCACCATAACCCAACAACCTGCATACTAGATCTCACACTTCATCAGATATTCAATGCTTGTGTCTCTTAGCCTAATGATCTTCTCCTCCTTTTATAGTTTTAGGCCTTTCTCAATACCATGGACCAAAACCACTTAGGACGAATACCTTGGATCAAATACCTAGGGTCAATACCTCAGACCAAATACCGTGGACCAAATACTTTGGACCAAAAAAACTTAGTTTTCCAAGGTATATGCGCTTTTCCTTTTGTGAAAGTGCATGTATATACACGACTTGTATACAACGAACCCGTGTGTATACACGGCTTGGCCAATGGTGAACCTGCATATACCACTCTTTCTTCATTCTATGCATTCTGATCTGTAACTCCGTGTTGTTAACCTGGTATGCTATGATCTTTCATTTGAGTGAGTTGCCTTATGAATTGATTCCTTGAAGTTGCCCTGCATTTCATCACATTTGTAAACACTACTATCATGCATTCAGTCACATCTGATATCTCTTCTGTAGATTCATCTAGTTACCATATACAAGTGAGATGTTCTACTATAAGTGGGTTGCCATCAAGTACAACACATACATAATAATGCCAACAATCTCCCCCTTTGGACTTGATGGCAATAACAACTACATCAAGTTACTCTCCCCCTTTGACATTAAGGGCAAAGGGTCATGCTCCCCCTGAGTGCATGCTGAAATCTCTGATATGCTAAAGTGTGTTGATTGAGCTCCCATGATTGAGTCCATGCTCCTCCTGAGCATAAGAAAATTTTGTAAAATGATGTTATAAAAGAAGAACATGACTCTATACATACATCACAAATGACCTTCCTATCACCAAAGGACTCATACATACATCCATCTCCCAACCAAGTGGGGATATACCAAATTTGACTCATCCACCCAACCAAGTGGGGATATACAATTGTTTATACATGGCAAAAAACAAACATTACATCATCCATCCCATGCATAGTGGGGTTACAAATTAGGTCTTTTCATGACCTTTACATTAGAAGATGTACATGACTTATATAACAGAGACAAAATATCTAAAACAAGACCATGATAGTCATCAAAAACTATCATATGATCTGCACCATCAACAACATCTGTCAATCAAAATCCAGACCAACGACCTGTATATGTCCATCATTAGTTCCCAAACTATCATCAACCATGTTCTCCCCCTGAACCTATTCCACCTGTTCACTATCAGATCTAATCATTGCATATGTCAGTAAGAGATATCAAAGCATCATCATCAATCAGATATACATCAAGTTATCAACAAATTTATGAGAACCAATATATTTCCGCATGTTATCAGGAAAGTGAAACCATCATCAAACAGAGAAGATAATTGACAGAACCATGGCAGAGCCCTTTTTTCTGAGTCTGGCCCATTGTTTTCTAGCATATACGTGACTATGCCCATAGAAACCCGCATATGTAAGTGACTATGCTTTATGAAACTCGCGTATAACCACCTTTCTTTGAAGAAAATAGGATTTAACAATAAGATGATGCATCAACTACTCTCAACTTTTGTCTGAGATATTCAAATGTCTCTCTGGGTAGTGGTTTAGTGAATATATCAACAACCTATTCTTTGGAGGGAACACATTCTAGTTTGACTTTTTGTTCAAGCACTGGTTCATGTAGAAAATGATATTTGATGGGTATGTGCTTGGTCTTGGAGTGCATGACTGGATTCTTTGAAATATTGATGGCACTTGTATTATCACATAGAATGGAGATAGGTGGAGTACATGCAATTTGAATGTCTTGCAAGGTTTGCATCATCCAAAGTAGTTGTGTGTAGCAAGATGCAACAACCACGTATTTTGCTTCAGCTGTAGATAATGCAAATGAACTTTGTTTCTTGCTAAACCAAGACACTAACCTGGAACCCATATAGAATGCACCACCACTAGTGCTTTTTCTGTCATCAACACTTCCTGCCCAATTTGCATCTGTATATGCATGAAGTGTATGATCGGTATCTCTAGGATACCATAAACCAAAGTTTTGTGTTCCTTGGAGATATTTGAAAATCCTTTTGACTGCCTGAAGGTGTGTTTCCTTAGGATTTGCTTGGAATCTTCCAACTATTCCCATTGCATGCATGATGTCCGGTTGGGTACCAGTTAGATAAAGAAGACTGCCAATCATGGATCTATAAGTTGGTTGATGTACTGCTGCTGATTCATCATTTGAGCTAAGACTACATCCTATTACCATTGGGGTACATACTGGTTTAGAATCTTCCATGCCGTACTTTTTCAGGATCTGTTTGAGATATTTGGTTTGTGAGAGAAAAATACCATCTTTATTTTGTTGAACTTGTAGACCAAGAAAATAGGTAAGCTCTCCAAGTAAGGACATTTCAAATTCTTGCTGCATTACTAAGGCAAAATTTTGACTCATGGATTCTTCAATGCTACCAAAAATAATATCATCAACATACACAACAATTATTAGCAATTTATCAATGTCCATCTTTATATATAGATTTCTATCTGCTGACCCCTTTGAAAAACCTTGTTGATGGAGATATTTGTCAAGACGGTAATACCATGCTCTTGGAGCCTGTTTTAGACCATAGAGAGATTTTCTGAGTTTGCATACAAGTTTTGCATCATTTCCAAGAACGAATCCTTCTGGTTGTTCAATATAGACTTCTTCTTCTAAGTCTCCATTAAGAAAGGCAGATTTTACATCCATTTGGTATATTTTGAATTTCTAAAAACTAGAAAGATCAAGAAACATTCTTATGGCTTCAAGTCTAGCAAGAGGTGCAAAAGTTTCTTCAAAATCTATACCTTCTTGCTGAGCATATCCTTTGCAAACAAGTCTGGCCTTGTTTCTAATAACTTCTCCATTTTCATTTAGCTTGTTTTTGAATATCCATTTAGTTCCTATGATAATCTTATCATGAGGTCTAGGACCTAATTCCCAAGTATTATTCTTTTCAATTTGCTCAAGTTCTTCATTCATGGCCTTGACCCAACATTCATCTCTACATGCTTCATTTACATTTTGAGGTTCAGTGGAAGATAGTAATGCTAGATATCTTGAGGTTTTGGAAATAGTTCTTCTTGTCTGCACACCTACCCCTTTTCCCCCCAAAATTTGAGTTTCTGGATGATTTTACTAAACATACCTGGATGAAGTATTTTCTTCTACCGTTATCTCTTCTTCTGGTGCTTCATTGGTTTCTTCTTCAGAATCAGTGTGATTTTATGTGGGAAAATGATCCTCAACTTCTTCATTGTCATGATCTTCAATTTTTAATTGTTTTGGACTTTTGCATGCTTCATCAACTACAACATCAATACTTTGAATCATTTTCCCAAGTCTTTTATTATAACATTTATATCCTTTACTTCGAGAAGAGTAGCCAAGAAGAATACCTTCAATTGCTCTAGGTTCAAACTTACCAAGTTTCTCTTCTGTCCTTTTGATGTAACATTTGCTTCCAAAAACTTTGAAGTACTTTACAGTAGGAGTTTTACCATACCAAAGTTCATGTGTAGTTTGAGTGTTGTTTACCCGAACATTTGCTTGGTTGAGAATAGTGACGATGGCGAATGCAACTTCAACCCAGAAGATTGCAGGAATTCCAGATTCATCTAGCATAGCATGAGCCATTTGTTGAACAGTTCTATTCATCCTTTCTACCACTCCATTTTGCTAAGGAGTCCTTGCAGTGGAGAACTATCTTTTTATTCCATGTTGTTCACAGAAGTCAAAGAATTCATCCGAGGTAAATCTCCCTCCTCGAACAGATCTGATTCATTTGATTTTGCGATCTGATTCATTTTCAAACAAAGATTTGAAAGCTTTGATCTTTTCAAATGCTTCATCTTTATGCTTTAGAAGACCTATCCAACACATTCTGGAAAAATCATCAATGAACAATATAAAGTATTCTTCTCCTCGAGGTGACTTTTTCCTTGGTGGTCCACATAAATCAGTATGAACAAGTTCAAGAGGCTTACTAGTTGATCCTTTCTTTTCAATGAATTGAGATTTGGTTTGATTACCAAATTGACATGATTTTCATATAGTATTTTCAGGAATGTTGATATCTGGAAGATCTCGAACAACCTGGAATCTGCATGCTTTTCTTATTTGAGAAAGGCGTAGATGTCCTAATCTTCTGTGCCATAGCCAGTTTTCATATTTTTTGCTTAGATAGCACTGTCGTTGTCCTCCCTTGAGTATGTATAGGTTGTTTGGAGTTCTTGTACCTTTAATCATGGTTTCTCCTGTATCAATCTCGCGAACAACATATCCATTTGATTGAAACACTACTTCATTTCCTTAATCACACATTTGACTCACACTTAACAGGTTATGCTTTAAGCCATCAACATACATAACATTTCCAGCTTTAACTTTTTATTTAAAGAAAATAGAGCCTTTACCTTTTATGACAGCAGGAGTGTTGTTTCCAAATGAGACACTCTTTTCCTTTTCTAAGGCATTATATGAGTGTAGTTTTTCTTTGTCACCTGTCATGTGTTTTGAGCATCCACTGTCGATGTACCATTGGTTTTCTTGTCCTTCTGCATACAAGGCTATACCACATCTTTCTGTTTGTGGTTCTTTCTTTCTCCATATTTTGGGATTTAATGGAGTTTGCTCCTTTTGAGATATTTGCTCCTGCATTCAGATTCATCATGGCCAAAGTTGTTACAGATTGAGCATTCTATTTCATTTTCAAGCAGAGAAAAGTTATTATAGGAAATTTTCTTGATTCCTATCACATTCCTTTGATTTCATGCTTCTCTAATCATGATGGTTTTGTAAGCAACACATTCAGCAACTTTGTGTCCAAAATTATGACATGAGAAACATTGACCATTAAAGAAGTTCCTGCGATTATAAAATCTACTGACCTGGTGATTGTAGTTTGTATTGATATTCATCTTTGAAACAAATTGAGTACGATTTACCTGAGGTTGGTTGTGGCTTCTGTTCATCCTTGAAGTAAATTGAGTGTGTTTTACCTGGTGGTCTGCTTTATGCCTTTGCTGACGATTGTTAAATTGTTCACTTCTCTTTGCTGCATCAAGATAGCTTTTAGTGGAGGTTGACGACTTCTATGCTTGAGATGCTTCTTCAGTATATGCAAGACCTGTCTTTATCAGAGGAGAACACTGAACTTTGATAATTTCATTTAAAGTTTCTGATTCTTTAGCAAATCTAAGATTGAGAGCCTTTGTTCTCTCAAGATCCTTTCTTAGACCCACAATTTCACATTCTAGTTTTTCATTGTGTTTTTCTATTTCAGCAAGTTGGTATGTCAAGGTATCTATAATCATATTATTTTCTTCTAAATAGATTTTGAGTTTAGATATTTCTTCATAAAGGTCATCTTCATCTAAAGCATCCAAAAAGTCATCATCTTCATAAGCCATCATAAGTCTATAGTCATTAATTTTTTCATCTTCATCACTATTTGATAAACCATCGCTATCTTCATGAGTATAGTAGCTCTTTTTACTTACACTTTGTTTTCTATTCCATTTTGCAGATTCCTTCCCTTTATCATATTTATCTTTATGAGGACATTTGGCAGTATAATGATCGACTCTACCACAGGCAAAATATTTGAAAAGTAGTTTAGCTCTGAATCTTCCGGAACCCTGTTGAAGGTTCTTGACAAAGTTTTCTTCTTCTTCTCCTTCTAAAATATGTCCTGATTCATTGAGTTTTTATTTTCCTTTTGATGAAGCTTTAAATGCGGCTTATCTCATTTCTGATGGACCTCCTTTTCTCATCTCAAAGGCAGTTAAGATTCCATGCAGTTGTGTCATAGTAATAGTCTGTAGATCCTGCTTTTCTTCTATGGCAGATACTTTTGATTCAAACTTAGCAGAAAAGGATCTTAAAACTTTTTCAACTAAAGTAACTTCCTTGATCTCTTCACCCAGATTCTTCATGCAATTAACAATCTCATCTATACGTAAGAAGTAACTAGATATACTTTCATCATTGTGCATCTTGAGAGTTTCATATTGAATTATGAGAGTTTGCAGTTTAGCACGTTTTACTGAGAGTCTCCTTCGAAGCTTAGAATGATTTTGTCCCATATTTCTTTGGCGGATTTGAGCTGCATAACTTTGACAAAATCTGATTGTGACAGACTTCCCAAAAATGTATTGACAACCTTGGCATTAGTTTCATATTGTTTTTTACTTGCCGTATCTGTAGGAATTACCGATGAAAATGTATATCCTCCTTCCAAGATTTCCCAGACATCTGTTCCAAGAGATTGAAGATAGGTTGTGGTTCTTAACTTCCAATAAACAAAGTTGCTCCCGTCAAAGATTGGTGGTTTGATAGATCCCCAACTTTCTTGATTACTCATGATGATGGATCTTCCTTCAAGCGATCAAACTTCTTCTGAAGAACCTGCTCTGATACCAATTTTTGGAAATAATATTGAGATGGGGGTGAATCAATATTATCAGATCAATAATTTAATTTTCAAAATTGATTTGTATACGCTACTTTAGCTCAGTGAACTAGTGTGTATACGCGACTGTACTTAATTTAACCAACGTATATGCAGAGATCTTTTGATTTACCCAAATTATCATGTATTGAACTTTAATCAGTATATCAGGAATTCATGAGACAGTGCAGTAAAAACAGATTAAAGCATCACACATAAGCAACACACTTGAACACCAAAATATAAGGTGGAAACCCAATGTGGGTGAAAACCACCTGTTGCAATCATCTCTGTCTTCTTTTAATAAGAAAATTCTATTTACAGTTTTTGTACTAGTGCAGTCTTATACCAGTACACAAGATTCTACCTGCAGAAGGCTACAACCTTCTCTCATTCTCCAGCTTCTACTGGAAGGGAGCTACAACACCCTAGCTCTTGTACTAGCCGATGTGTTTAATAGTATGTAGGCGTTGATCTACAGAAGGCTATGACCTTCTCCTTTTTCTTCCAGGGACCACGTTTCATAATTTTTCAGACTGGATCCATCAACAACATCTTACCAAATATATCTGCATCAACCAATCACCTTTTGAACCAACCACAACCGAATCAATCAATAACTTTGACAACCCATCAATCTGATCATTCAGAATACTATCACTAGAGTACAGTAACCAGAACCCAATCCAGAACCCAGAACACTGCAACAGCAAACAAAAGCAACTAAAAGATATTTTATAAGGTATACACTACTTCCATGTGTCGAACTTGCACACATATGCGCTTTCCTTAAAGTGAACCAATGTACAGATCTGCAAATCAAATTTATGATGTATACGCTTCTTTGATATGCAGAACCAACGTGTATACACTCCTTTCCTAAAGGGAACCTATGTACGGATCTGTAAATGATGATTTAAACATTACAACTATTCCAGACTTCAGGCATACCCAGATCATCATATTTACAGACTACAACATGCGCTAGTTATTCAAATACATGATCAAATCACATAAAGATAATTCAATTCAAGCCTTGAGATCTTGATACACCATTAGATATTATCTTTCATCAAATGCTAAGGTTCCTTCTTGGTTCAGATCCAGCAATGCACCATAACCCAACAACCTGCAAACTAAATCTCACGCTTCATCAGATATTCAATGCTTGTGTATCTTGGCCTAGTGATCTTCCCCTCCCTTTATATTTTTAGGCCTTTCTCAATACCATGGACCAAAACCACTTAGGACTAATACCTTGGATCAAATACCTAGGGTCAATACCTCGGACCAAATACCATGGACCAATACCATGGATCAAAATACCATGGACCAAATACTTTGGACCAAAAAACTTAGTTTTCCAAGGCATACATGCTTTTCCTTTTGTGAAAGTGCATGTGTACATATACGCAACTTGTATACAGTGAACTCGCGTGTATACGCGGCTTGGCCAATGGTGAACCTACGTATACCTCTCTTTCTTCATTCTGTGCAGTCTAATCTATAACTCTGTGTTGTTAACCTGGTATACTGTGATCTTTCATCTGAGTGAGTTACCTTCTGAACTGGTTCCTTGAAGTTGCTCCGCATTTCATCACATTTGTAAACACTACTGTCATGGATTTTGTCATATCTGATATCGCTTCTGTAGATTCATCTAGTTACCGTATATAAGTGAGATGTTCTGCTATAAGTGGGTTGCCATCAAGTACAACAAATACGTTATAATGCCAACAATAATTTTGTTGAAGCCTTGAAATTCACTGTGACAACATGGGGGATAACCAATTGGTCTGGACCTTAAAAGCAACTCCTTTTCCATTTGGTGTAGTGGCTCCGACTCGGGATAATGGGACCATCTTCCCAGAAAGGATTGATTTGATAGTGATGTTGGGGTGATATAAGATAAACAAAAAATGATTCAACTAAAAATGATCTAATATAAATAATAAACACACGTGTCTATCTTATTCTAACATCATCTTACTATAAATATACCTCGGAATAATCTAAGATATGCGATCTATAGAGATGTCTCAAAGCAACTGGTAATGAAGATTATTCAACTGCTAAAAGAAATCAAATCATGAATGATAATTGTTTTGGATAAATAGTTAGACAAAATAATTGAGAAAGCTTTATCAGATATAGTAATTGTTCATGTATTCAATAAGGAATCAGAGCTGAAACATCATACAAAAGTGCAATAATGTAAAACTATAGATCATATTTTCGAACATAGGACAATTTAAAGAAAGACTCATGCTAATTCATAAACGAAACACGACCATAAGATAAAAGTGCCATATATGAAAAGTCCTGCTCTTGAAATCAATAGTATTGATCTACTCTCTTCCAATCAAATATACCCTAATGTAATTTTATTAGAGTATGCTTCAATATTCAAGAAAATTAGATCGTGTTCCAATTATTTCATCAAAACCTTCACAAAAATACAGAAGTGCAATGTCTTGCAAAGTGTTTTTGATAAAATCCTAAACCCCTCTCTAAATGCATGAGAGAGGTTTAAATACGATAATACATGTTTCAAAAATAGATTATTAAAAAAAGCCTAGGAGGTTTCAAACAACCTTCCTCAAAGTAAGCAAAAATAAAAACTAAAAATAGAAAATAAATTGATGACAAGCTTCTTTCATATTGAATTATCTTAGTCGGTCACTTGATCCTTGAGATTGTAGATATCCATCATTGGTTTCACCTGGGGCAGCTGGCCGATTGTAGATTTTAACTTTCCTGCAAATATGGCATCTTAGAGAGTTGGCACAATTTTTTGTGCAGAGCTAGTTAAGCATCATAGAGTCATCCATGGGTTATGTGGTTTTACCAAATACTACAAGTATGTCTCCCAATCAAGTTTGGACAATTGTTTGATTGCTTCCTCTTTTGTTTGAGCTATTTCACTGTTGTTCTAGTTGTCTGGGAGAGCCCCTGGTATGCATTCTTTAACAAGGTTGGCAATGTGAAGATTTTCATTCCCGACCTCAATTATGTTGTTTGTTGTACCTGCTACTATTGTCGTTGCCCTTTTTGGTTGCTTTAACTGTGTATCCCAATCTGAAAATAGAATGTCTTTATGGGATTCTTCTACCTTTGGTAGATCAGCCTTTATTCCCTCATCAGATTTTATTCCCTCATCAGATTCCTACCAGGCAATAAATTCTGAAATCTTTTTATGAATTTCTTCATATTCAAATCTTAGATCAATCACTTGGTTAGTAAATTTATTACTTGTTTCACAGTAAGGATTGATTTGTGAGATTTTCCGGTAGAACATCTCTTGTTGTTGTGTCGATAGGGAATTTAGCTTGATTTCCTCTTTAATGAACTCGCCTGTCTGAGGGTTATCTTTGAATCTCTACCATGGCCTGCATTTGGAAAATCTGTGAGTCTTTCTCTGATATGCTTGCCTGGTGTTGTAACTTCATTTGCTCAAACTCCCTTTGAAGTTGGGCTACCTATTTTTCTGCTTGCCGATAGTACTCTATTTCTCTTGTTCCAAAAGTTGTATTCTTTGTTCTTTTTCTTTAAGTAGTAGTCAGACTTCTATTGCTTTATCAATGGTTGCAGTGGCATAGGTGCCTGCAAATTGTGGCAACTTCGTAAGGTTCTCATATGGGTCAACATGAGTGTCTTTCCATACAACTTGCATTGATTCGTTCTCAAGAGTTGCAACAACCGTTGTGTCTAACTTCCTCTTCTTTCTATTTCTTTTTACCACAACCTTATGTGTAGGGCAATAAAATATGTCAAGCAGGGGTATTTCTTCAATTTTTAAGACAATTTCAGAAGTGGGGAAAGCTGAAATGACCTCAATATCTAGTGTTTGTGGCCCCTTTCTCTTTTGTCTCTGGATTTATTACCTATTGAGTCTATTTCGGGGTCTCGAATCCATAGCCTCCTCAAGACTTGTGCCTGTTTGGAGCTTTTGATTGAATTGCTCCCATTCCTTGTCTAGGTCAACAACTGGAATCTTCCCTGTTTGAGCTGATGTGGATTCAACCTCTGTATGTTTCTTAGCCAAGGTATGTTCGGTCGTTTCCTCAATATTTCCATATTTATTTTCCTAAGAACCTTTATTGTGACTTTCTTCTCCATTATGAGATTGTTGCTCTAAATGTTCTGACCCCTGAGTTGATTTTTTCTTGCATTTCTTCATCAAAATTCTCCTTGAACTTCCCTCCAGGCTTACGCTAGGAGTAGGTTCTCTTATTTGTTCAAGTTGTAACAGGTCCAATGGGACCTTCAACAAACTTTTATTTCTTTATACATGAAAACATTGATATTATCTGCGCTTAATTTTAGCGATGCTAAATGCAAGACCTGTGTAAATGATTCGACTACCTGGAAAAGGTCATCAAACAAATATTACTCATGAATAAACTGTCTGAATTTAACCATGGTAGTGAAGTCTTTAACAACTTGATTTGGTTCAAATTGTCGACCTGGAATCGTGGCTAGTTTTAGAGATGTAATATTCTCTATTTCTTTTATTGTGTGCCCATAATCATGTAGTGTGAAAGTGCCACACTGCAGCGGAAAGGTTGGCTAAATAAGATTTTTCATTTCCTTTAGGGCTTTGGTTAGACCATCCTCTACTGTCTGTAAGCTATCTCTCTTTCTAGTAGTTTGTCTGGAACATAATATGGGAGTACATGTGGAGTTGCAATGCTGCCAAAAACTCTAATATAAGTAAATTTTTCTTCACCAAACCATCTTGTGAATGGAAAGATGTCTATCTTTTGCTCTTCGGAAAGCTTGGGGGCCATTTTATAAAAAATGGTTTTATAAATGGGTAACATAATACCATGGAAAATTCTGTAAAAAGGGGAACTAAATTGGTACTCCCACAAGATTTTATGATACACATGGATGGGGAGAGGGTTCTGTGCAATCGACTTCTAACCCATGTTTGGAAATCGAGAGCAAAAACAAATGGAGCCTATTACATAAGCGCTCGTATAAAAAGGGGGAATAGTTCTTGAGGAGATATTTCTCTTTTTCCTGTATTCCCTAATAGCCATAGCTAAATTATCTGAAAAAATATGACTCCAAATCATAATCATTGTGTTAAATACTGCATCAATTAATGAAACCCACTTTATAGAAAAAATGGTACTATCATCCTTCCCAAATAATCTACACATCATCATAGCTGCGAAATTATGTGGAGTCGGGAGGGATGAAATTGGGTACATACTAGATTTCTCCTGTTTGAATTTGCCGGAGCCTAACCTCCAGTTCTATGTAACGTCCATTGGGTCCTTGTTCTCTTTGGCAAAATGTTCAAGAAATCTTTATCATAGAGATTTTGAGGCTCTGGTAGATGGTACATCTAGCGCAAGTTGTCTGGTGTGAAATATCCCATAACCTGATGTCTTGAATTTATGAAAGTCCTATCTGAAATATTCACATTATCAATTACCCATTTCACCATATCTGTGTATGGTAATATCTTGGGCCTTACAACCATTTTGTGTAGAAACAAACATGTTGCCTCAAAGTAGGAACCCTCAAATGATACTTCAACATCTGTTGTTGCCTTAGTTTCTAGTGGCCTCAGTTTTTCTTCCTCGAGTAGGTTATACATGGCTTCCCATGATGTGGTTCCTCTGTCTTTGTTGCAGGTGGTATCAGAGAAGAGTGGGGTCATGTCCGATTTCTCAGATGTAGTAGCTTTTCCTTTCTTCACCATCTTTTCAAACATTGTTTCCTTCAGAGGTTCCTTGAAATTGAGTAATGGAGATTATAGGATAAACACACAGAGTGGAAATGACAGTGAAAATGCAATTTTTTCCTTAAGTGTGCACTGTGCAAATTTTTCCCTCAGTAGGCTTTGTGCAAATTTTTGCCTTAGTAGAAGAAGGGAAAGGGGTTTGGATAGACAATTTATTGTGTTGCAAGATTCAATAAAATTAATTAGATTTTGACCAATGCAATAGTATTAAGAATTGTAGACCGTGAAAAGGATTTGATGGTATGCATGTATTCTTGCAAAGAAGGACTTAGTGGAGCCTTAATACAGGAAGGTCAAGTAGTATGCTATGAATCCCAGAAGTTAAATGAGAATGAACCTAATTATTTAACTTATGATCTAGAATTGGATGTCATTGTACATGCCCTAAAAATGTGGAGACACTACCTCCTTAGTACAAAATATATTTTGATGACTAATCATGGAGGGCCAAAGTATTTATTTGAAAAACCCATGCTAAATGCAAGGCAAGCTAGATGGTTGACCATGCTCATATAGTTTGGTTTTGAAATCAAGTATATAAAAGGAAAATAGAACCCGATAGTTGATGCACTCATTAGGAGGTTGTAGTTAAACCATATAGTAGCCATAATTTCCTATGGAACTCATATTAAGGAAAAGATAGAAAACATTGGGTAGCGAGACAAAATGTATGAACACTTGAAGGAGAAGCTACATCAAGGATCTCTAGGCAATGAAGATAAGGACTATTGCCTTACAGAAAAAGGATTGATTAAATTCAAAAGCATAATTTATGCTCCAAATAATAGTGACTTGAAGAAACTCATATTAAAAGAGTTTCATGACAAGCCCTATTCTAGCCACCCAAGTTACCAAAATATGTTGATTGCCATCGAGAAATTTTATTTCTAGCCCGACTTAAAAAGAGAGGTGGAAGATTTTATCTCCAAATGCATAGAGTTCCAATATGTGAAGGCTGAGTGTAAGCACCCAACTGGCTGATTACAACCTATTCCCATTCCATAATGGAAGTGTTAAGTGATTTCTATGGATTTTATTACAAGGTTTCCTAAGACTCTAAAGCAACATGATGCAATCATGGCAGTGGTCAAAAAGTTGAGCAAGGTGGCTCATTTTGTGGATGTTCAATCTACAAATTCAACTAGTGAGGTGGCACAATTTTTCATAAAGTAAATTGTAAGACTTTATGGAGCTCCCAAGAAAATTATCTTAGACATAGACACCAAATTCACTTCAAAATTTTGGAGAAAATTATTTGCAGACTTGGGAACGGAGTTGGAATTTAGAAAAATATACCATCCTTAGACTGATGGGAAAACAGAGAGAACAAACATGATTCTTGAAGACATGCTAAGAATGTATGTCATGCACCAACCTAGGAAGTGGGAAGAGTATCTTTCACTTGTGGAATTTGCATACTATAATGGGTATCATGAATAATTGAAAATGAGCCCATTTGAAGCACTTTATGGGAGGAGTTGTAACACTCCTATTAGCTAGAGAAATCCAGTGAATAAGGTCCTCATTGGGCCTGATATGTTGAAAGGCATGGAGCAGAAAATGCAAGTCATTAGAAGAAATTTAAAGGTGGCACAAGACAAGCATAAGAGCTATGCAGACCAACATATAATTGTTGGAAATAATATTGAGAGGGGGGGCAAATCAATAATTTAATTTTCAAAATTGATTTGTATATGCTAATTCAGCTCAGTGAACTAGCGTGTATATGTGACTGTACTTATGCAACCAGCGTATATGCAGAGATCTTTTGATTTACCCAAATTATCATGTATTGAACTTTAATCGCTATATCAGGAATTCATGAGACAATGCAGTAAAAACAGATTAAAGCATCACATATAAGCAACACACATGAACACAAAGATATAAGGTGGAAACCCAATGTGGGTGAAAACTACCTACTGCAAACGTCTCTGTCTTCTTTTAATAAGAAAATTATGTTTATAGTTTTTGTACTAATGCAGTCTTATACTAGTACGCAGGCTTCTACCTGCAGAAGGCTACAACCTTCTCTTGTTCTCTAGCTTCTACTGGAAGTGAGCTATAACCCCCTAGCTCTTGTACTAGCCAATGTGTTTACTAGTACGTAGGTGCCAACCTATAGAAGGCTACGACCTTCTCCTTTTTCTTCCAGGGACCACGTTTCATAAATTTTCTGACTAGATCCATCAACAACATCATATCAAATATATCTGCATCAACCAATCACCTTTTGAACCAACCACAACCGAATCAATCAATCACTTTGACAACCCATCAATCTAATCATTCAAAATACCGTCACAAGAGTACAATAACCAGAACCCAAGCCAGAACCCAGAACACTGCAACAGAAAACAAAAGCAACTAAAACATATTTTATAAGGTATACGCTACTTCCATGTGTTGAACCTGCATGCATAAGCACTTTCCTCAAACTGAACCAGTGTACAGATCTGCAAATCAAATTTATGATGTATATGCTTCTTTGATATGCAGAACCAACGTGTATACACTCCTTTCCTAAAGTGAACATGTGTACAGATCTGTAAATGATGATTTAAACATTACAACTATTCCAGACTTCAGGCATACCTAGATCATCATATTTACAAACTACAACATGCACCAATTATTCAGATACATGATCAAATCACATAAAGACAATTCACTTCAAGCCTTGAGATCCTGATACATCAATAGATCTTATCTTTCGTCAAACGCTAAGGTTCCTCCTTGGTTCAGATCCAGCAATGCACCATAACCCAACAACCTGCATACTAGATCTCACACTTCATCATATATTCAATGCTTGTGTCTCTTAGCCTAATGATCTTCTCCTCCTTTTATAGTTTTAGGCCTTTCTCAATACCATGGACCAAAACCAATTAGGACGAATACCTTGGATCAAATACCTAGGGTCAATACCTCGGACCACATACTGTGGACCAAATACTTTGGACCAAAAAAACTTAGTTTTCCAAGGTATATGCGCTTTTCCTTTTGTGAAAGTGCATGTATATACACGACTTGTATACAGCGAACCCGTGTGTATACGCGGCTTGGCCAATGGTGAACCTGCATATACCACTCTTTCTTCATTCTATGCATTCTGATCTGTAACTCCGTGTTGTTAACCTGGTATACTATGATCTTTCATTTGAGTGAGTTTCCTTATGAATTGATTCCTTGAAGTTGCCCTGCATTTCATCACATTTGTAAGCACTACTATCATGCATTCAGTCACATCTGATATCTCTTCTGTAGATTCATCTAGTTACGATATACAAGTGAGATGTTCTACTATAAGTGGGTTGCCATCAAGTACAACACATACATCATAATGCCAACAATCTCCCCCTTTGGACTTGATGGCAATAACAACTACATCAAGTCACTCTCCCCCTTTGACATTAAGGGCAAAGGGTCATGCTCCCCCTGAGTGCATGCTGAAATCTCTGATATGCTAAAGTGTGTTGATTGAGCTCCCATGATTGAGTCCATGCTCCCCCTGAGCATAAGAAAATTATGTAAAATGATGTTCTAAAAGAAGAACATGACTCTATACATACATCACAAATGACCTTCCTATCACCAAAGGACTCATACATACATCCATCTCCCAACCAAGTGGGGATATACCAAATTTGACTCATCCACCCAACCAAGTGGGGATATACAATTGTTTATACATGGAAAAAATCAAACATTACATCATCCATCCCATGCATAGTGGGGTTACAAATTAGGTCTTTTCATGACCTTTACATTAAAAGATGTACATGACTTATATAACAGAGACCAAATATCTAAAGCAAGACCATGATAGTCATCAAAAACTATCATATGATCTGCACCATCAACAACATCTGTCAATCAAAATCCAGACCAACGACCTGTATATGTCCATCATTAGTTCCCAAACTATCATCAACCATGTTCTCCCCCTGAACCTATTCCACCTGTTCACTATCAGATCTGATCATTGCATATGTCAGTAAGAGATATCAAAGCATCATCATCAATCAGATATACATCAAATTATCAACAACTTTATGAGAACCAATATATTTCCGCATGTTATCAGCAAAGTGAAACCATCATCAAACAGAGAAGATAATTGACAGAACCATGGCAGAGCCCTTTTTTCTGAGTCTGGCCCATTGTTTTCTAGCATATACGTGACTGTGACCACAGAAACCCGCGTATGTAAGTGACTATGCTTTATGAAACTCGCGTATAACCACCTTTCTTTGAAGAAAATAGGATTTAACAATAGGATGATGCATCAACTACTCTCAACTTTTGTCTGAGATATTCAAATGTCTCTCTGGGTAGTGGTTTAGTGAATATATCAGCAACCTATTCTTTGGAGGGAACACATTCTAGTTTGACTTTTTGTTCAAGCACTGGTTCATGTAGAAAATGATATTTGATGGGTATGTGCTTGGTCTTGGAGTGCATGACTGGATTCTTTGAAATATTGATGGCACTTGTATTATCACATAGAATGGAGATAGGTGGAGTACATGCAATTTGAATGTCTTGCAAGGTTTGCATCATCCAAAGTAGTTGTGTGTAGCAAGATGCAACAACCACGTATTTTGCTTCAGCTGTAGATAATGCAAATGAACTTTGTTTCTTGCTAAACCAAGACACTAACCTGGAACCCATATAGAATGCACCACCACTAGTGCTTTTTCTGTCATCAACACTTCCTGCCCAATTTGCATCTGTATATGCATGAAGTGTAAGATCGGTATCTCTAGGATACCATAAACCAAAGTTTTGTGTTCCTTGGAGATATTTGAAAATCCTTTTGACTGCCTGAAGGTGTGTTTCCTTAGGATTTGCTTGGAATCTTCCAACTATTCCCATTGCATGCATGATGTCCGGTTGGGTACCAGTTAGATAAAGAAGACTGCCAATCATGGATCTATAAGTTGGTTGATGTACTGCTGCTGATTCATCATTTGAGCTAAGACTACATCCTATTACCATTGGGGTACATACTGGTTTAGAATCTTCCATGCCGTACTTTTTCAGGATCTGTTTGAGATATTTGGTTTGTGAGAGAAAAATACCATCTTTATTTTGTTGAACTTGTAGACCAAGAAAATAGTAAGCTCTCCAAGTAAGGACATTTCAAATTCTTGCTGCATTACTAAGGCAAAATTTTGACTCATGGATTCTTCAATGCTACCAAAAATAATATCATCAACATACACAACAATTATTAGCAATTTATCAATGTCCATCTTTATATATAGATTGCTATCTGATGACCCCTTTGAAAAACCTTGTTGATGGAGATATTTGTCAAGACGATAATACCATGCTCTTGGAGCCTGTTTTAGACCATAGAGAGCTTTTCTGAGTTTGCATACAAGTTTTGCATCATTTCCAAGAACGAATCCTTCTGGTTGTTCAATATAGACTTCTTCTTCTAAGTCTCCATTAAGAAAGGCAGATTTTACATCCATTTGGTATATTTTGAATTTCTAAAAACTAGAAAGATCAAGAAACATTCTTATGGCTTCAAGTCTAGCAAGAGGTGCAAAAGTTTCTTCAAAATCTATACCTTCTTGCTGAGCATATCCTTTGCAAACAAGTCTGGCCTTGTTTCTAATAACTTCTCCATTTTCATTTAGCTTGTTTTTGAATATCCATTTAGTTCCTATGATAATCTTATCATGAGGTCTAGGACCTAATTCCCAAGTATTATTCTTTTCAATTTGCTCAAGTTCTTCATTCATGGCCTTGAACCAACATTCATCTCTACATGCTTCATTTACATTTTGAGGTTCAGTGGAAGATAGTAATGCTAGATAGCTTGAGGTTTTGGAAATAGTTCTTCTTGTCTGCACACCTACCCCTTTTTCCCCCAAAATTTGAGTTTCTGGATGATTTTTCTAAACATACCTGGATGAAGTATTTTCTTCTACCGTTATCTCTTCTTCTGGTGCTTCATTGGTTTCTTCTTCAAAATCAGTGTGATTTTATGTGGGAAAATGATCCTCATCTTCTTCATTGTCACGATCTTCAGTTTTTAATTGTTTTGGATTTTTGCATGCTTCATCAACTACAAGATCAATACTTTGAATCATTTTCCCAAGTCTTTTATTATAACATTTATATCCTTTACTTCGAGAAGAGTAGCCAAGAAGAATACCTTCAATTGCTCTAGGTTCAAACTTACCAAGTTTTTCTTCAGCCCTTTTGATGTAACAGTTGCTTCCAAAAACTTTGAAGTACTTTACAGTAGGAGTTTTACCATACCAAAGTTCATGTGTAGTTTGAGTGTTGTTTACCCGAACATGTGCTTGGTTGAGAATAGTGACGATGGCGAATGCAACTTCACCCCAGAAGATTGCAGGAATTCCAGATTCATCTAGCATAGCACGAGCCATTTGTTGAACAGTTCTATTCATCCTTTCTACCACTCCATTTTGCTAAGGAGTCCTTGCAGTGGAGAACTATCTTTTTATTCCATGTTGTTCACGGAAGTCAAAGAATTCATCCGAGGTAAATCTCCCTCCTCGAACAGATCTGATTCATTTGATTTTGCGATCTGATTCATTTTCAAACAAAGATTTGAAAGCTTTGATCTTTTCAAATGCTTCATCTTTATGCTTTAGAAGACCTATCCAACACATTCTGGAAAAATCATCAATGAACAATATAAAGTATTCTTCTCCTCGAGGTGACTTTTTCCTTGGTGGTCCACATAAATCAGTATGAACAAGTTCAAGAGGCTTACTAGTTGATCCTTCCTTTTCAATGAATTGAGATCTGGTTTTCTTACCAAATTGACATGATTTTCATATAGTATTTTCAGGAATGTTGATATCTGGAAGATCTTGAACAACCTGGAATCTGCATGCTTTTCTTATTTGAGAAAGGCGTAGATGTCCTAATCTTCTGTGCCATAGCCAGTTTTCATCTTTTTTGCTTAGATAGCACTGTCGTTGTCCTCCCTTGAGTATGTATAGGTTGTTTGGAGTTCTTGTACCTTTAATCATGGTTTCTCCTGTATCAATCTCGCGAACAACATATCCATTTGATTGAAACACTACTTCATTTCCTTAATCACACATTTGACTCACACTTAACAGGTTATGCTTTAAGCCATCAACATACATAACATTTCCAGCTTTAACTTTTTATTTAAAGAAAATAGAGCCTTTACCTTTTATGACAGCAGGAGTGTTGTTTCCAAATGAGACACTCTTTTCCTTTTCTAAGGCATTATATGAGTGTAGTTTTTCTTTGTCACCTGTCATGTAGCATCCACTGTCGATGTACCATTGGTTTTCTTGTCCTTCTGCATACAAGGCTATACCACATCTTTCTGTTTGTGGTTCTTTCTTTCTCCATATTTTGGGATTTAATGGAGTTTGCTCCTTTTGAGATATTTGCTCCTGCATTCAGATTCATCATGGCCAAAGTTGTTACAGATTGAGCATTCTATTTCATTTTCAAGCAGAGAAAAGTTATTATAGGAACTTTTCTTGATTCCTATCACATTCCTTTGATTTCATGCTTCTCTAATCATGATGGTTTTGTAAGCAACACATTCAGCAACTTTGTGTCCAAAATTATGACATGAGAAACATTGACCATTAAAGAAGTTCCTGCAATTATCAAATCTACTGACCTGGTGATTGTAGTTTCTATTGATATTCATCTTTGAAACAAATTGAGTACGATTTACCTGAGGTTGGTTGTGGCTTCTGTTCATCCTTGAAGTAATTTGAGTGTGTTTCACTTGGTGGTCTGCTTTATGCCTTTGCTGACGATTGTTAAATTGTTCACTTCTCTTTGCTGCATCAAGATAGCTTTTAGTGGAGGTTGACGACTTCTATGCTTGAGATACTTCTTCAGTATATGCAAGACCCGTCTTTATCAGAGGAGAACACTGAACTTTGATAATTTCATTTAAAGTTTCTGATTCTTTAGCAAATCTAAGATTGAGAGCCTTTGTTCTCTCAAGATCCTTTCTTAGACCCACAATTTCACATTCTAGTTTTTCATTGTGTTTTTCTATTTCAGCAAGTTGGTATGTCAAGGTATCTATAATCATATTATTTTCTTCTAAATAGATTTTGAGTTTAGATATTTCTTCATAAAGGTCATCTTCATCTAAAGCATCCAAAAAGTCATCATCTTCATAAGCCATCATAAGTCTATAGTCATTAATTTTTTCATCTTCATCACTATTTGATAAACCATCGCTATCTTCATGAGTATAGTAGCTCTTTTTACTTACACTTTGTTTTCTATTCCATTTTGCAGATTCCTTCCCTTTATCATATTTATCTTTATGAGGACATTTGGCAGTATAATGATCGACTCTACCACAGGCAAAATATTTAAAAGTAGTTTATCTTTGAATCTTCCGGAACCCTGTTGAAGGTTCTTGACAAAGTTTGCTTCTTCTTCTCCTTCTAAAATATGTCCTAATTCATTGAGTTTTTATTTTCCTTTTGATGAAGCTTTAAATGCGGCTTATCTCATATCTGATGGACCTCCTTTTCTCATCCCAAAGGCAGTTAAGATTCCATGCAGTTGTGTCATAGTAATAGTCTGTAGATCCTGCTTTTCTTCTATGGTAGATACTTTTGATTCAAACTTAGCAGACAAGGATCTTAAAACTTTTTCAACTAAAGTAACTTCCTTGATCTCTTCACCCAGATTCTTCATGCAATTAACAATCTCATCTATACGTAAGAAGTAACTAGATATACTTTCATCATTGTGCATCTTGAGAGTTTCATATTGAATTATGAGAGTTTGCAGTTTAGCACGTTTTACTGAGAGTCTCCTTCGAAGCTTAGAATGATTTTGTCCCATATTTCTTTGGCGGATTTGAGCTGCATAACTTTGACAAAATCTGATTGTGACAGACTTCCCAAAAATGTATTGACAACCTTGGCATTAGTTTCATATTGTTTTTTACTTGCCGTATCTGTAGGAATTACCGATGAAAATGTATATCCTCCTTCCAAGATTTCCCAGACATCTGTTCCAAGAGATTGAAGATAGGTTGTGGTTCTTAACTTCCAATAAACAAAGTTGCTCCCGTCAAAGATTGGTGGTTTGATAGATCCCCAACTTTCTTGATTACTCATGATGATGGATCTTCCTTCAAGCGATCAAACTTCTTCTGAAGAACCTGCTCTGATACCAATTTTTGGAAATAATATTGAGATGGGGGTGAATCAATATTATCAGATCAATAATTTAATTTTCAAAATTGATTTGTATACGCTACTTTAGCTCAGTGAACTAGTGTGTATACGCGACTGTACTTAATTTAACCAACGTATATGCAGAGATCTTTTGATTTACCCAAATTATCATGTATTGAACTTTAATCAGTATATCAGGAATTCATGAGACAGTGCAGTAAAAACAGATTAAAGCATCACACATAAGCAACACACTTGAACACCAAAATATAAGGTGGAAACCCAATGTGGGTGAAAACCACCTGTTGCAATCATCTCTGTCTTCTTTTAATAAGAAAATTCTATTTACAGTTTTTGTACTAGTGCAGTCTTATACCAGTACACAAGATTCTACCTGCAGAAGGCTACAACCTTCTCTCATTCTCCAGCTTCTACTGGAAGGGAGCTACAACACCCTAGCTCTTGTACTAGCCGATGTGTTTAATAGTATGTAGGCGTTGATCTACAGAAGGCTATGACCTTCTCCTTTTTCTTCCAGGGACCACGTTTCATAATTTTTCAGACTGGATCCATCAACAACATCTTACCAAATATATCTGCATCAACCAATCACCTTTTGAACCAACCACAACCGAATCAATCAATAACTTTGACAACCCATCAATCTGATCATTCAGAATACTATCACTAGAGTACAGTAACCAGAACCCAATCCAGAACCCAGAACACTGCAACAGCAAACAAAAGCAACTAAAAGATATTTTATAAGGTATACACTACTTCCATGTGTCGAACTTGCACACATATGCGCTTTCCTTAAAGTGAACCAGTGTACAGATCTGCAAATCAAATTTATGATGTATACGCTCCTTTGATATGCAGAACCAACGTGTATACACTCCTTTCCTAAAGGGAACCTATGTACGGATCTGTAAATGATGATTTAAACATTACAACTATTCCAGACTTCAGGCATACCCAAATCATCATATTTACAGACTACAACATGCGCTAGTTATTCAAATACATGATCAAATCACATAAAGATAATTCAATTCAAGCCTTGAGATCTTGATACACCATTAGATATTATCTTTCATCAAATGCTAAGGTTCCTTCTTGGTTCAGATCCAGCAATGCATCATAACCCAACAACCTGCATACTAAATCTCACGCTTCATCAGATATTCAATGCTTGTGTATCTTGGCCTAGTGATCTTCCCCTCCCTTTATATTTTTAGGCCTTTCTCAATACCATGGACCAAAACCACTTAGGACTAATACCTTGGATCAAATACCTAGGGTCAATACCTCGGACCAAATACCATGGACCAATACCATGGATCAAAATACCATGGACCAAATACTTTGGACCAAAAAACTTAGTTTTCCAAGGCATACATGCTTTTCCTTTTGTGAAAGTGCATGTGTACATATACGCAACTTGTATACAGTGAACTCGCGTGTATACGCGGCTTGGCCAATGGTGAACCTACGTATACCTCTCTTTCTTCATTCTGTGCAGTCTAATCTATAACTCTGTGTTGTTAACCTGGTATACTGTGATCTTTCATCTGAGTGAGTTACCTTCTGAACTGGTTCCTTGAAGTTGCTCCGCATTTCATCACATTTGTAAACACTACTGTCATGGATTTTGTCATATCTGATATCGCTTCTGTAGATTCATCTAGTTACCGTATATAAGTGAGATGTTCTGCTATAAGTGGGTTGCCATCAAGTACAACAAATACGTTATAATGCCAACAATAATTTTGTTGAAGCCTTGAAATTCACTGTGACAACATGGGGGATAACCAATTGGTCTGGACCTTAAAAGCAACTCCTTTTCCATTTGGTGTAGTGGCTCCGACTCGGGATAATGGGACCATCTTCCCAGAAAGGATTGATTTGATAGTGATGTTGGGGTGATATAAGATAAACAAAAAATGATTCAACTAAAAATGATCTAATATAAATAATAAACACACGTGTCTATCTTATTCTAACATCATCTTACTATAAATATACCTCGGAATAATCTAAGATATGCGATCTATAGAGATGTCTCAAAGCAACTGGTAATGAAGATTATTCAACTGCTAAAAGAAATCAAATCATGAATGATAATTGTTTTGGATAAATAGTTAGACAAAATAATTGAGAAAGCTTTATCAGATATAGTAATTGTTCATGTATTCAATAAGGAATCAGAGCTGAAACATCATACAAAAGTGCAATAATGTAAAACTATAGATCATATTTTCGAACATAGGACAATTTAAAGAAAGACTCATGCTAATTCATAAACGAAACACGACCATAAGATAAAAGTGCCATATATGAAAAGTCCTGCTCTTGAAATCAATAGTATTGATCTACTCTCTTCCAATCAAATATACCCTAATGTAATTTTATTAGAGTATGCTTCAATATTCAAGAAAATTAGATCGTGTTCCAATTATTTCATCAAAACCTTCACAAAAATACAGAAGTGCAATGTCTTGCAAAGTGTTTTTGATAAAATCCTAAACCCCTCTCTAAATGCATGAGAGAGGTTTAAATACGATAATACATGTTTCAAAAATAGATTATTAAAAAAAGCCTAGGAGGTTTCAAACAACCTTCCTCAAAGTAAGCAAAAATAAAAACTAAAAATAGAAAATAAATTGATGACAAGCTTCTTTCATATTGAATTATCTTAGTCGGTCACTTGATCCTTGAGATTGTAGATATCCATCATTGGTTTCACCTGGGGCAGCTGGCCGATTGTAGATTTTAACTTTCCTGCAAATATGGCATCTTAGAGAGTTGGCACAATTTTTTGTGCAGAGCTAGTTAAGCATCATAGAGTCATCCACGGGCTATGTGGTTTTACCAAATACTACAAGTATGTCTCCCAATCAAGTTTGGACAATTGTTTGATTGCTTCCTCTTTTGTTTGAGCTATTTCTTTCCACTGTTGTTCTAGTTGTCTGGGAGAGCCCCTGGTATGCATTCTTTAACAAGGTTGGCACTGTGAAGATTTTCATTCTCGACCTCAATTATGTTGTTTGTTGTACCTGCTACTATTGTCGTTGCCCTTTTTGGTTGCTTTAACTGTGTATCCCAATCTGAAAATAGAATGTCTTTATGGGATTCTTCTACCTTTGGTAGATCAGCCTTTATTCCCTCATCAGATTTTATTCCCTCATCAGATTCCTACCAGGCAATAAATTCTGAAATCTTTTTATGGATTTCTTCATATTCAAATCTTAGATCAATCAATTGGTTAGTAAATTTATTACTTGTTTCACAGTAAGGATTGATTTGTGAGATTTTCTGGTAGAACATCTGTTGTTGTGTCGATAGGGAATTTAGCTTGATTTCCTCTTTAATGAACTCGCCTGTCTGAGGGTTATCTTTGAATCTCTACCATGGCCTGCATTTGGAAAATCTGTGAGTCTTTCTCTGATATGCTTGCCTGGTGTTGTAACTTCATTTGCTCAAACTCCCTTTGAAGTTGAGCTACCTATTTGTCTGCTTGCCGATAGTACTCTATTTCTCTTGTTCCAAAAGTTGTATTCTTTATTCTTTTTCTTTAAGCAGTAGTCGGACTTCTATTGCTTTATCAATGGTTGCAGTGACATAGGTGCCTGCAAATTGTGGCAACTTCGTAAGGTTCTCATATGGGTCAACATGAGTGTCTTTCCATACAACTTGCATTGATTCGTTCTCAAGAGTTGCAACAACCATTGTGTCTAACTTCCTCTTCTTTCTATTTCTTTTTACCACAACCTTATGTGTAGGGCTATAAAATATGTCGAGCGGGGGTATTTCTTCAATTTTTAAGACAATTTCAGAAGTGGGGAAAGCTGAAATGACCTTAATATCTAGTGTTTGTGGCCCCTTTCTCTTTTGTCTCTAGATTTATTACCTATTGAGTCTGTTTCGGGGTCTGGAATCCATAGTCTCCTCAAGACTTGTGCCTGTTTGGAGCTTTTGATTGAATTTCTCCCATTCGTTGTCTAGGTCAGCAACTGGAATCTTCCCTGTTTGAGCTGATGTGGATTCAACCTCTGTATGTTTCTTGGCCAAGGTATGTTCGGTCGTTTCCTCAATATTTCCTTCTTTATTTTTCTAAGAACCTTTATTGTGACTTTCTTCTCCATTATGAGATTGTTGCTCTAAATGTTCTGACCCCTGAGTTGATTTTTTCTTGCATTTCTTCATCAAAATTCTCCTTGAACTTCCCTCTAGGATTACGCTAGGAGTAGGTTCTCTTATTTGTTCAAGTTGTAACAGGTCCAATGGGACCTTCAACAAACTTTTATTTCTTTATACATGAAAACATTGATATTATTTGCGCTTAATTTTAGCGATGCTAAATGCAAGACCTGTGTAAATGATTCGACTACCTGGAAAAGGTCATCAAACAAATATTACTCATGAGTAAACTGTCTGACTTTAACCATGGTAGTGAAGTCTTTAACAACTTGATTTGGTTCAAATTGTCGACCTGGAATCGTGGCTAGTTTTAGAGATGTAATATTCTCTATTTCTTTTATTGTGTGCCCATAATCATGCAGTGTGAAAGTGCCACACTGCAGCGGAAATGTTGGCTAAATAAGATTTTTCATTTCCTTTAGGGCTTTGTTTAAACCATCCTCTACTGTTTGTAAGTTATATCTCTTTCCAGTAGTTTGTCTGGAACATAATATGGGAGTACATGTGGAGTTGCAATGCTGCCAAAAAATCTAATATAAGTAAACTTTTCTTCACCAAACCATCTTGTGAATGGCAAGATGTCTATCTTTTGCTCTTCGGAAAGCTTGGGGGCCATTTTATAAAAAATGGTTTTATAAATGGGTAACATAATACCATGGAAAATTCTGTAAAAAGGGGAACTAAATTGGTACTCCCACAATATTTTATGATACACATGGATGGGGAGAGGGTTCTGTGCAATCGACTTCCAACCCATGTTTGGAAATCGAGAGCAAAAACAAATGGAGCCTATTACATAAGCACTCGTATAAAAAGGGGGAATAGTTCTTGAGGAGATATTTATCTTTTTCCTGTATTCCCTAATAGCCATAGCTAAATTATCTGAAAAAATATGACTCCAATTCATAATCATTGTGTTAAATACTGCATCAATTAATGGAACCCACTTTATAGAAAAAATGGTACTATCATCCTTCCCAAATAATCTACACATCATCATAGCTGCAAAATTATGGGGAGCCGAGAGGGATGAAATTGGGTACATACTAAATTTCTCCTGTTTGAATTTGCCGGAGCCTGACCTCCAGTTCTATGTAACGTCCATTGGGTCCTTGTTCTCTTTGGAAAAATGTTCAAGAAATCTTTATCATAGAGATTTTGTGGCTTTGGTAGATGGTACATCTGGCGCAAGTTGTCTGGTGTGAAATATCCCATAACCTCATGTCTTGAATTTATGAAAGTCGTATCTGAAATATTCACATTATCAATTACCCATTTCACCATATCTGTGTATGGTAATATCTTGGGCCTTACAACCATTTTGTGTAGAAACAAACATGTTGCCTCAAAGTAGGAACCCTCAAATGATACTTCAACATTTGTTGTTGCCTTAGTTTCTAGTGGCCTCAGTTTTTCTTCCTCGAGTAGGTTATACATGGCTTCCCATGATGTGGTCCCTCTGTCTTTGTTGCAGGGGGTATCAGAGAAGAGTGGGGTCATGTCCGATTTCTCAGATGTAGTAGCTTTTCCTTTCTTCACCATCTTTTCAAACATTGTTTCCTTCAGAGGTTCCTTGAAATTGAGTAATGGAGATTATAGGATAAACACACAGAGTGGAAATGACAGTGAAAATGCAATGATACAGTTAAAAAAATATGACAAGGAAGAAGCTTTTATTTGAAAATAGGGATGAAAGATATCGAATCTTGTCGAGCCATTTTAAACTTAAATTCCGTTAAAACTCATTAACTACGCAATAAGGTCTTTTCATTATTTCCTTTATTACTCATTTAAATCACCGCATTGCAAATTTGTAGGTGTTACTTCAAGTTGATGTGTTAAAGCGTGCAATGTCAATTATGCGATTGCGATTAATGATAATTGTTGCAATATCACAAATCACTACATCACAATATCAATTATGTATTACTTCAAAGTTATTTAGTATTTTGCAATATGCGATGCGAGCGACATACCTTTTATCCTTTTGAACACATTTCGTTGAGCGACATACCTTTTATCCTTTTGAACACATTTCGTTTTAATGAACAATTATTGCATAAAGTAGCTATTTACTATGCGCCAAACTTGATTTAAGATATAACAATTTTCACATAATTCCATCGGGTCCGGATCACATCGCATTTCAGAATTTTTCATGGTTCACAAGTTTTGCATTTGTGTAAAAGCCATGGTGCAATGAGTGTTTAACTTTCCATGTCGCAATATCGCAAATCACATATTATTAAGGTTTGCTTGTTTTGCGCCTTTATAAATGCCGCTATGCGATTGTGATAAGTACTCTATTTCGTAAGAAATGATTTTTAGCCTTAGATTTAATGAAAAGTTTACCAATACCCTAAGTCTATTACGGTGATATTTTTTTATCACAATTTGCGGATTCCAATTGTCAATTAACCTTTGTTATGCAAGGTCCAATGATTTGTGATAAATCGAGAATTCCAAGTCACAAAGTGATTTTGGCTTGATATCTTAAGTTTATTTGAAATTTTATTTATAATAATTCAAACATGAAGCTCTCATGTGCTAAGTTTTTTGAAAAAAAATTAAAGGGTCCCCATTTATCAATATAACATTAACTATTAAATCAATAAATGGGGGACTTGTTGAATAGTACAATAATTGGCAGTTCACTGGAAGAACCAGTTATCTCTGATTATTTTGAAACTTCTAAAACTTCCAAAATAAAGTGTAGGTTTTAACCCTGTACAAAAATTACCCGCATACGAATTCTAAAACAAAGAAAATAAACAATGCGAGAGCATAACACATAAAACACATATGCACAGAGATTTTCCCCTGGATCCCAAAACCGGGACTACTAGCTTGATTTTTCATTATGTTCCTTTCAATGTTACAATGCATATTTATACATGCCGAAGCATCAATACCATGGACCAAAAAACCATCGCGTCCAAAACCATGGATCGAAAACCATAGGTAGGTTCGCCCAACCTAATATAGGGTCCAATTTTTTTTTTTTTCCCGGGGCGCTGCCTCGAACCCCATAGAGGGGGGCTACCCACCCCCCTCAAACCCCCCGGACAGGGGGGGCTACCACCCCCCCTGTGACCCCCCGCTGCGCAATCGACGCAACGAAGGGGGGCTCTGCCCCCCCTCTAACCCCCCGGTTCACTACGTAGGTTAGTCATGGAAAGAATATAACACATCCCAACATAAAGATAGTTCAAAAAATAGGAACTGCATGAAATTTAAGATAAGTAACATTTTTCTGAATAAACAAAGAAACTCACCTAATTACCATTCATCTGATATCCTCTTCAAAATGAAAATTCCTTTGTCTATATCAGTCTTTACTTAGTTTAAAGATAAAGTAGGGGGCTCTTGCAGATTAGGTTTTAGATGTACTCATTGATCACAGGTAGAGCCTTTTTTGCCAGAAGGTGCCCATAGTCTCGATAGGGTTACCTTTTAACCATTAATGATTCACTATCCCATCCAGATATGAGTGCAATTTTTAGAGATAAATTCAGAATCACATACTTATTCTCTTCTTTTTCCTTTTTTCTAAAGATTTATTTTTATTACTTAAAAGTCATTGCCTTGGTTTGGTGGCCAAATAGTGACAATGCCATTCACTGGTTATAATTCAACAGAACAAGCTGGCTTGTGATGAGACCCCTTGTCTTTTGATTAAAATAATCTCAATCCATTACCCTGTTTTGATATGTAGTATTGGTAATGCCAGTCTATTATTTCCTTATGAATATGGTAAACCGGCTGTTAATGGGACCTCTTATCTTTTAAGTTTTAGTATATTTTAGAATTACACTCTAAAAAGAGAAAAGTTTACTGGATGGGGAGAATCATTGACTCCTTAAGATTTTCTTGATGACAATTATAAAGTTCAAAGGTCCTTATCTGCAGAGAGTCTTTGCTTTGTTAGAGATACTTTTCTTGACTGATAATAGAACAAAAGTCTCTTTATAAAGTTGGGGTTTCACAAAGAATAAAGAATTTTGGTGGAAACAAGCAGATTTCAGAGAGATAGAACTTAGCTTATTTTCGAATGTTAGAATTATTTTCTTAACAATCTCTACTTATACAAGCGAAAAATCAAATTTTTTTAAGAGATTTTTTTTTATTGTAAGACCAAAAGTAAATACTGTTTAAATTTTATTTTCCTAAGAAAAGTAAAGGTGATAGTGTACAAGGGATAGAAGAGGTTATCTTCTATGAAAAATATTTCTTTAAAATCTGCATGGGTAGAGAATCTCTCTTGCCTGATAAATATTGCAATATAAATGTTGATGGGCCGATTTGTTCTGCAATATGAAATGGGCCAAGCCACATCCTTTGGAATTTGGTATGCTTACATTTTTCCTCGTGTGCTTTATCCCACTTCAATACAAGGTCTCTGAGTTGAAAAGATTTAGGACTTACAGAATTTGCATCAAAGGAAGATTTAGCTAATTGTTGATGATGGGCATGTATAATTTTGGATTTCTCTCTTTCTTCTTCGAGTTTGAGGATTTGTGATTGACTTAATTGCATTGAAAAGGAATGAGTTTCTTCGATAAATTTAACTAGGGCTAGAGAGGGAATAACTACATTTGTAGGAAGGACAACTTCTTTCCCATAGACCATATTAAAAGGAGAAGTGCCTATTGAGGCCTTTTGTGTTATCCGATCTGCCCATAGAGTAAATGTTATAGATTTATACCAATTTCTTTGACTCTGATCAATAGTTCATTTGATGATCCTTATGAGATTTTTATTAGTTGATTCATGTAAACCATTTCCTTGAGGATATTGGTTAGCAGAATACTTAATTTTAAAACCTCTTTTGAGAGCGAATTCAATCCTAGCATTGTCTGTAAAATAAGATGCATTTTCAAACATGAGGGCAGTTGGTAGGCCAAATAAGGTAATAATAAATTAATCAATAAATTCAATAATGTTTCAGAATTGGCTACCTTTAGTGGAATTGCTTCCACCCACTTAGTGAAGTAATCGGTCATTGTAAGGATGTATTTATGTTGCTTTGAAGAGTGAGGAATGATCTCACCTATTATGTTTAGTCCCCATTTCTCAAATGGTTGTTCAATTTTGATCGATTGTAATTGCAATGTGGGTTTCCTTTGTCTTCCAGCATCTGCTTGACAAGTTTTGCAATTCCTTACATATTCATGTGCATATTTGAACAAGGTTGGCCAGTAATAACCAGCACTCATGATTTTATGCGTTGTTGTGTCTCCTCCAAAATGTCCACCAGTGAGTCCATCATGGAGTTCCTATAGAACCTTTTTTGCCACAGATATTTCAAGGCACCTAAGTAAAACATAATCATAATTCTTCTGGAACAAAACATCATTGATGATTTCATATTGCTTAGCTTTTAATCTCAAAGGCCTTTTTCTTTTGTAATTGGGTTGCATAGGGGCATATCCATTTTTCAAATAAAAGATGATATCAACATATTTAGATTTAGTATTGTTGAGGCTTACCTAAGATATTTGTATATCATTACCTGAATCTTCTGGTGCTGGTAAGTTGGAAGCTCTAGCTAATATTATGCAAAAACCTTGACCTTTAACAATTTTAGATGGTTTAATTTCAATGTCATATTCTTGCAGTGCTGTCACCCAATTTTCTCTCTTCTCACCTAATTCTCTTTGCATCAGTAAACTTCTCACATATGAGAATGGAACTATTATTTTAGTGTGAATTTTAACAAGAAAATGTCTGAAATGTTTTATTGATTTGAACATAGAAAAAGCCTGCTTTTCAACATCTGAGTAATTCAATTCAGCACCTTGCAAATTGGAGCTAAAGAAATAAATCGATGCTTTAATTTTCTCATCATCGACTTGTGTCAAAATAGCTGCATATGATGTTTTGGAAGAAAAAGTATACAAAATAAAATGATTAGAAAAATTCGGAGTTGCTAAAGAGGGAGCATTTATAGCTTCTTGTTTAATAAGATTGGAAGCTTCTTACTTAGTATATCCCCATTTAAAAACATAATTTTTCTTGATCATAGATTGTAGGGGTAAAACAATTCGTGAAAAGTCAGGGACAAATATTTTAACAAACTTTATCTGACCTAGGAAAGATTGCTTGGATTTTTTGTTGTGAGGCAAAAAAATTTAAGAAATTTATCTTATCCTATTAGGATCTATGTGAATGCCATCTTTAGATACAATAAACCCAAGAAGTTTACCTTTGCTTAAAGCAAAGAAAAATTTCTTTTGATTTAGAGAAATTCCATATCTTTTACAACGTTCAAAGATTTGTCTTAAGTCCTTTAAATGATTAATGCACTTCTTGAATATACAGTTATATCATCTAAATAAATGACCACAGTTTTATTCACAAAACCTTTGAAATCTATATCCACGGCTCTATGAAATGTTGTGCCAGCATTGATTAATCCAAATGGCATTTTTTGATAAGTGTATGTTCCCCATTTGGTTTTGAATGTGGTTTTTAGTTGATCATCTAGATGTACAAGAATTTGATTGTAACCTGAAAATCCATCCAGAAAAGACATTAACTCTGAGCCTACAACTAACTGCAGTATCTGTTCCATAGGAGGCAGTGGAAAGTTGTTCTTTTGACAAGATTTATTGAGATTGCGAAAGTCTATACAAATTCAAATATCACCATTCTTTTTCCTGACTGGAACTAGGTTAGAAACCCACTTTGAATGTTTGGCAGGAAAATTTATTTTGGCTTTGAGAAGTTTATTTAATTCAGATTTGATTTGATTTTCTAAATTGGGATGAATATTTCTCAACTTCTATTGTACAAGCTTTTCGTCAAATATCATAGGAATGGTATGTTGAAAAATGTTAGTATCATATGTCTGAAGATCATCATAATTCCAAGCAAAAACATTTTTATATCTTCTCAACAAATGAATGAAGGCTAATATTTCATTGGGTGTAAGATGAAGACCTAGATTAATATTTTTTGGTTTAAGATCAGTTCCAAGATTTACTAATTCCAACCTCAATGTTGAACTTTGAAGTTTTGAGTTAGTTGGTTTCTGGAATCTGTCGTTAAGATCATACATATCTTCCATCTTAACTACATATTTAGGTATGGGATTTACACTTGTCTTTTGTTTGAGCTGGTTATTGTGTTGGTCTTCATCTATTATCTTTTCATCATATGAGCCTTCGGATGTTAGAAAATTTATGATATCCAGATTGTCATTAAGAACTCGCCAATTGGTGATATTATCGGGAATAAAAGATCTAAAAATTAATTCTATAGAAAATCGGCCAGGACTATAATCTCCTGGTGGTATGAGCTTGGATGCAATGTTGGCCAAAATATCAACACTTGCATTTTGAAGTCTTGGGATTGGAGAAATGTTAAATTCTAGGAAATGTGAGGTGAGGTCCTGGACTAATGATTGATAATGCTTCAAATGTCCAAAAAGACCGTGAATAGTATTCCTTAGCTGTTTGATTACAATTTCTGAATCTCCAAAGACTTGAAGATATTTGATATCAAGGCCTATGGCTTTATACAATCCTTGAATTAATGCCTCATACTTAGTAGTATTATTTGTGCATTCAAATTCAAGTCTGCATGCCAACATAATTTCTTCTCCTTCAAGGCTAACTAATATGCAACATGCCCCAGCTCCATCATTAGATTTAGATCCATCAAAAAATAATTTCCAAAATAAAGAATTGACTACAGGTTTATCTACAAAATTGATACATTTAGAAGAATCTGTTTGCGAATAATTTTCAACTTGTGATGTAACAAAATTTTCCAAAAAGGGTGAAGTGTGTGCATTAAAATTGCCCAAAAATGATTCAACTAAATAATTTCCAATGATATTATTATTGTATGCAACGAGCTCATTTTCTCCTTCTAGTTCAGTCACGATATACTTTAAATGTTTCTCACTGTTGAACCTTATTTGATTTGGCTTACCATTGTAAGGAACCACATATGAGACCAGTCTGTTGCGAAATAGCCATGAAGATTTTCAGACCAATCTCTACTAAGCAACAAGCCTTAGAATTCAGGAATATCAACGACAAGAACGTTAATTAATTGACATACTTTCAGGTTTGATGAGAGTCTGATGGTAACTGCATTGATTTCTCCTATGGCTTTGACTTGTGTTCAATCTAACTGTACAATGCGAATAACAAATTTTTGGGGTATGACATTCAACTTTGTGCAAACCGTTTTTTGGCAAAATGTTGGATGAAGCTCTAGAATCAACTAAACAATTATGCAAATTATTATTAAAGACTTCAAAAGTCAAAATAAAAGGAGGATTATGGGATTTAGATCTACCACTAATTAAAGCAACATCAGTTGAACTCATTTTATCTAATGAAGTACTGGGAGGCTTGCCCATTTCTTGAGCAGCCTGAGAAATTACAACAACAGGAAGAGGAGAAGTGGGGGTTGCTTTTAATTCTTTGAGAAATAGTTTTTTCTTATGTTTTAGCTTGCTAAGCTCATAAAACATGATATGATCTTTGGTCTTCTTCATGTCTTCGAAAATGTTGTATTCTATGTCATCATAAACTGGCAAGATTTTGGCTAGAGGCAAAGAATTGGATTGAGGAGGAGATGTCTGAGTAGACTTGGGAGAAGATTTCTTAGTTATTGATTTTTCTTTGACAGTAGGAGTTGGTGATTGTGTTTTTGACTTGTCTATGGAAAATCAACAGTGCTCTTGCTTCTGGTAGTGAAAGGCAAAGCTTCTTGTTCTTTATCATTAGCTGACAAAGGGAGAATGAAATTCCACATTCCATGTACTTCAACTAGCTCTGTGTCATCAGTTTGTTCTTCAACTATTGATACTTCTTCTTCATCCACATCTGATTCAGCATTTGATATTGTATTTGGAGGTTTAGGATCAAAGATGAGATTTCTTTTAAAAGATCTAAAGGGTTTTCTAGAAGAAGTTTCAGCTACTTGCTTTTTAATGTCAACCATAATTTTCATTGGACATAGTTTTGAGTAATTTTTGTAGACCTTCAAGATCGAAAGGATCTTTAGGTGATTTCTTCTTAGATTCATCTTTGAAGGTGACCTTTTTGGATTTTATTTCTTCTAATGCATTTTTCTTTTCTAAAGCTAAAATTCATTTCTCTACAGCTACAACTTCTTTCATGTTTTCAGCCAAGGTTGGCTTGGCAGCTTTATCAACAAAAATAGTTGCATTTGAGGGAAGAGCAGAAATGTACCATTCATTTTGAACTTCAGTAGTTGGCCTGGACGGCACTGGGATTTTGTTTAATAATTTGTTAAAACAAGAATTGAAGTCTGTCAGGCCAGGAGCAACTCAAGAAAACTAATTCATTTATTCATTTAGCCAGCTATCTATTATATACCTGAATGTGATTGTTCAGTTCATCTTCTCGATGACTGTTCACATTCAATTCCCCCAATCACTGAGGATTAGGTGTCAACATTCCCCCCCTTAATCTGAAGGGATGTTGGTGAGTCCAAGCATCATTCTGAATCTTTCAAGCTTTTCCCTTCCAAGTGCTTTGGTGAAGATGCCTGCAATTTGCTCATTTGTGGAACAATGACGGAGATGGATTGTTTTGGCCTCAACATGATGTCGAATCAGATGATATTTAGTATTGATGTGCTTTGTACGATCATGGAACTTTGGGTTCTTGGGCAACTTTATTGCAGAGGTGTTGTCAATCATGAGTGGAGTTGATTGTACTTGTTTTACCTGCAAATCTTCAAGAATTTTCCTGAGCCACACAATTTCTTTGTTGCTTCAGTTGCTGCCCACATATTTTGCTTCTGTTGTGGAATCTATTGGAACTGATTGTTTGTGTGATCTCCAGGAGACAGCTCCTGATCCAAGACTCATAGCATATCCCGAAGTTGATACTCCAGTTTCCTTGTCTCCATCGAAGTCTGAATCAGAGTATCCAATCAAGCTGAACTCGTCTACCTGTGTATACTTGATTCCAAATTCTTGAGTTCCCTTCAAATACCTTAGAACCTTTTTGCAGCAGATCAATGTCCCTCACAAGGCTTTTGCATAAACCTGGAGGGGATTCCGACAGCAAATGAAATGTCTGGTCTGGTAGTAGTTAGGTAGTTGAGACTTCCTATAAGCTGTCTGTACTTTGTTGCATCCTCAAATTCTTTTCCTTGAATAGATGTGAGCTTTAAGTTTTGTTCCATTGGAAGAGAATTGCACTCTGTCATGCCAAATCTGTTTAACAAATCTCCAATGTATTTCTTTTGAGAAAGAAATATGGATTTTGGATGTTGGGTTACTTCAATGCCAAGATAGTAATGAACATAGCCCAAATCAGTCATTTCAAAACTTTTTCCTAATCCTTCTTTATGGATGCAATGTAGCTTTCATTGTTCCCTGTCATTAAAAGATCATCTACATATACCACGAGATATACAACTGTTTTGCCAACTTTCTTGACAAATAAAGTTGCATCACCAAGATCAAAATGTTTGAAATTGAGTTTCAGAAGATGCTCAGTTAGTTTTTCATACCAGGCTCGCGGTGCTTGTTTGAGGCCATACAAGGACTTCACAAGTTTGCATACTTTATGTTCATGTCCTTTCACAGCAAATCCTTTAGGCTGGGACATAAAAACATTCTCTTTTAGATCTCTATTCAAGAAAGCAGTTTTTACATCCATTTGATGGACTTTCCAACCGTTCTGAGCTGCTAGTGCAAAGAGTGTCCGGATGGTAGCCCATTTTGTTGTGGGGGCAAAAGTCTCTTCATAATTGACCCCTTCCTTCTGTGCAAAACCTTTTGCCACAAGCCTAGCTTTGTGCTTGTCAAGTGAGCCATCAGCTTTGTACTTGTTCTTGTAGACCCACTTGCAGCCAATTGGTTTGGTTCCAAATGGAGGATCAACCAGCTTCCAAGTGTCGTTATTTATGAGGGCATCATACTCCTTTTGCATTGCTTCTTTCCATTCATCATGAGAAGCAGCTTCTTTAAAGGAAGTTGGTTCAAAATCTATAGACAAGTTCAATTCACAATCATAAGAAACATCCATATCAACAGGTGAATTAGAGTCATCTACATCACCTCCATTTTTTCGGTTTGCATTTCTGGTTCCTGTTTTTCCAATTTCATCAGGATGAACACTTTCAAGTGTCTTTGTCAGCCACTTTGGGGGACCTTTCTGAGATGGTCCAGGCTGCTCTGTTGATTGAGTTTGGAGTGAATCAAGATTGAGTCTCCCAATTCTATCAATTACATCACTTAAAGCATCATCCGTTGTTGGAGTTTCAGACGGGGGAGAATCTTCTTCAGAAGACGATTCCACATGTTGATCTAGTATAGGAATCCCCCCTTCAAGATGTGGAATCTGATTTTCAAAT
>APFE031270640.1:0-29711 GCA_000404065.3 Pinus taeda | reverse complement strand
CAAGCTCTAATATCTGTTTCGTCCTCTTACCACCAGAGGGGAAACTCACCCGATTCTGCTTCCCATATACAAAATTTTCACATAAATGAAAATTCGGAGAGCTATTACTCATACCTTCTACCATAGCTTTACCATGAAGTATTCGAAGGCCCTTCTCTCCCATATGTCCAAGCCTTTGATGCCACAGCATGGTCTTCTCTCCAGAGACCACTAGATTTTCTGCTCCATTTTCAGGAACCATAGAACTATTGCACTTGTCAACGACAGTGCTACCTTGCAGTTTGTACAGAGTTACAATCCAAACTCCCCACATCAATACCAGTGTTTCTCGAACCATCTTGCAGGTATCCTTCTTGAACACTGTCTTTACACTTGCATCATACAACTTTCTTACAGAAATCAGATTTCTGGCCAATGCAGGAATATGTAGAACACTCGGAAGGGTTCTAACCCTTCCACCTTCCACCTTGCAACTTCAACTTTACTTTTATGTGAGACCAACAATTCTAGCCTTCCTATCATCCCCTAAGAAGACATCACCACCATCGTATTTCTCATACTCACAAAACCACTCTCTATGGGGAGTGAACTGAAAGGATGCACCTGAGTCAATCAACCATGCCTCATGATCTAATGTGTACTTGAAGAAGCCAAGTACACATCCCCACCTTCATCTGAGGTGGTTTTCGCCTCTGCAGAAGGAGCATCATCAGATCCCTTTCCTTTATCAGGAGCTTTAGATTTACACTTCCTTCTGAAGTGCCCTTCCTTTCCGCATTTCCAGCACACCACCTTTGTAGGTTTTCCTGGAGATTTAGATCTCCCTCTAGATTTAGATCTCCCCTCGATGACTTATTTTCGTTTCTGTTCTGGGACCATCCTCGTACAGACAAGGCATCACCATTCTGGTTGTCCATATTTTTCCGTCTCATCTCCTCCGTCAGCAAGGCTGAGACTATTTCATCAAACTGCAAAGCAGTTTCATTGCTACCTATTGCAATAACCAGACTATCCCATGAGTCTGGTAGAGAACACAACAAACTGATGCACTTATCTTCATCTGAAATTTTAATATCAACAGATAATAACTGACTTACCACAGTATTAAACACATTCAGATGCTCTGTCACCGAGTCTCCATCTTTCATCCTCAGGTTATACAACTTTTTCCACAGGAATAGTTATTCACCAGAGACTTAGATTGGTACAAAGTCCCTAACTTGTCCCACAGAGCCTTCGCCGTAGCTTCCCCTGATACATTCAGCAATACTGAATCTGAGACACACAATCGTATTGTGCTCTTTGCCTTCCGATCCATCTTCTTCCATTCTTCATCGGTCACTGCCGTTGGTTTAGTACCCGGATCTACCGCGATCCACTGATCTTTATCCACCAACAGATCCTCCATCTTGAGTTTCCACAACTCAAAACTCTGACCATTGAACTTCTCAAATCTCTATCTTTCCGTTGCTCGCCATCTTCTTTCACCACCAGAATCGATCTCGCAGATCTCCCACTGAAAACAGGGTCTACCACAGGCCGGAGCGAAACCCCTCAGCAATAAAGGCATCCCCTTGAAACTAAAACTGCTCTGATACCAATGTAGGTTTTAACCCCGTATAGAAATTACCTGCATACGAATTCTAAAACACAGAAAATAAACAAAGCGAGAGCTTAACACATAAAACACATATAAACAGAGATTTCCCCTGGCTCCCAAAACCGGGACTACCAGCTTGATTTTTCATTATGTTCCTTTCAATGTTATAATACCATATTTATACATGCCGAAGCATCCAATACCATGGACCGAAAACCATCGCATCCAAAACCATGGACCGAAAACCATAGGTAGGTTCACCCAACCCAATATAGGGTCCAAAAAAAAATTTCTCGGGGTGCTGCCCCGGACCCCGTAGAGGGGGGCTACCTGCGCCCCCGCTGTGCAATCGGTGCAACGAAGGGGGGGCTTCGCCCCCCCTCTAACCCCCCAGTTCACTACGTAGGTTGGTCGTGGAAAGAATATAACATAACCCAACAGAATCGGGGACAATACCCTGTCAGGCCTACCATCGATCGCAACTACTTCATATTAGCCGATGGTTCCATATTTACAATTACAGCAACCTTTGGAGGGTCCACACAAACACCATCTTTGCAATCGATGTGGCCCAGCAATGTACCAAATGGAACTGCAAAGATACACTTCTTTAGGTTTAGGGAGATTTGTAGCTGTCTACACCAGTCAAACATTACTCTAAGTAAGTTGGCATGCTTCTTCGATAGGTTGTAAACTATCTAATCGTCCATGTATACCTCCAAGAATTGGTGATGTAGTCTTTGAAGGCGGCAATGAAAATTCAGGAGAACACAATAGGCACATTCTTTAGGCCATAAGGCATGATGTGGTATGCGTACGAGCCCCATTATGTGGTGAACATTGTTTTCGTCTTGTCCTCCTCTTCTATTCGGACCTGATGGTACCTTGAGAACCTGTTGTAGCGACTACAACCATCCTCCCAAAATTTTCCTCTGCTTCATTTTGGAGCCTCCCTACTAACCATCCTTGGCAACATGTCTTTCATTGCCCAAGTACTTATGCTTTTAGTTGAGTTTCTTTGGCTTATCAGCCTGTGTTTGCTAACTTGTTTACCTTTCACCCACAAGCTCGCCTCCCATGACTTAGTCTTCAATTGGTTCTTGTGCTGACTTGGAGAATTGTGTAGAACTTGAGGGTAGTCAACCTTTCTTTCCTGAATTCGGCAGTGCATACTGACAGTGAGAACCGCTCTCCAAAATTGCACAGAGTATGCAGGATTCCTTCCCCAATAAAATTGCACAGAGAAACCCATCACTAGGATTTCTCTCAGAATTTGCGCAGTTCTAACTGGAAACCTTGGCTTCTGTCCAGAAATTACGCAAAGCTTGAGGGGCAGCGAGAGCCACTCGGCCAAAAAACTGTGTAAAAGTCATCCCAAGGCTTGTTTTCTGTTACATGTGCTCATAGGTTGACCGGTTCCCTCCATGACTGTGCAATATTTTCTTGCATGCATGGGAAACTTTTTCCCGGAAATGAAAAAAGAAAAAAAGAAAAATCATCCCTACATTTTAGGGATCTATTTTTAGAATCTGGGGGTTACATGCAAAAGCCATTTTAGAAACCTTCGCAAAGTGTCACCTTCTCCGAGAATTGTGACATGCGCGTCATAAGCCTCAATTGCGATATTACGATAATGAGATTATCAGAATTGCACATCTCTCATACTTAATAAACCAATACAGTGATATCACTATTGCATGTCGGTGGGGTACTCGAAGATAAGTTTTATTTACTACTTGAAAAGGTTTTACGATGCGTTATATTAATGAATAATAAATAACCACGCGAAGCCATGATTTTATTTATTAAAGGATTCTAACAGTATTTATGATTTCAAATCCCAATGATATTTGATGGCCTGTTTAGATTGATTCGCATTTAAAATTCCCTTTCCTTCATTTCAAAGCCTTGTGTGTTTTTATTCTTTTGTGTTTAACTCTTATTGCTATTCATTCCTCTGTATTCTCAATTTGTAGGTTTTGCCCGAGAAAGAATTGTGTAACAAGATGACTAAGTCGAAGAAAGGAAAGAAACCCAACGAAGCTACACAATTCTCTACTTCTGATGTAACGGAAATTCCCCCATTGTTCTCAGACACATCATGCACTATCGACAGTGATAATTCCTCATGGGAAACCATGTACGAGTTGCTGGAGAGTGAGGGTCCAAGGATAATTCAAAGTAAAACAACAACAGATGTCACTACCTCTTCTGAAGCCTCCCACTTTGAAGCTGCAAGTTCTTTCCTTCACATAATTGTTGTTGAACCTAAGATTTTATAATATAGCGATATGGTAAAATGGATAATAGACAATATTAACATTGCCGACCGAGCATTCCAGACCTCAAGGAAAATGATTGTTGGATCCTTCACAGTGGAAGACTTGAAAAGCATGTATCATATACTAGACCCACATAAGGTGTATGATAAAGCCTTCCTCGGGCATTTCGTAGCCGAGAATGAGGAACCATCAAACCCAGTTAAGCAATGGAGGTCCAATTCAAACAAGCACAAATATGAGAAATCGGGTATGTATTCTATATCATCTCTTGATGCTCCCTACTCTTATATTGCAGCTATGATATGTAGATTGTTTGAATATGCTGATATCACTGAATTCTCTGTTGAGTGGGTTCCCTTAATTGATGCAGTAGTAAATTATTTTATAATGGATTGGGGCACTATCTTGTCTAACAACCTTGCCTTACAAATCTGGGAATATAAACAACACCGATATGTAACCTCTAGAAAAGTCCCACCATTTTTTATGAGTGCCTACATTATGGATGCAGTTGGTTTCACTACCAGTTTCCCAATTATGGGATGGAAATGAACTATTCAAGATCTGACCCCCATTCATATATATCACAAAATCCTGTGGGAATCCAATTTTCAAACCCATTTCTACAAAATCGACCAAGGAATTATGCTACCCATCCACCAAGCTGTTTTTGACAAGAGGGCCCCAAGTTTATCTGATGAGTCCAAGATTGATATTTTACCAACAGGTAGGTGGTTTGGGGAAGAAATGTCTACTTATTTCCGAGTCTTTGGAAGTATAGCACCTCCCCATGTTCTCGCATGGTATGTACCAGATAAACTGCTTGCCAAAGAAATTGCTTACCAAATTGTAGGGGATGGGATAACCAAGACCCTAAAAGAATCTAAAAAGTCACTTTGGCCTTCCTTTCCCATCCAATGCGGTGTTTATGCATTACATGATTTCAAGCATGCCACTCTTGAAATCGATCACATTACATCTTTAAAGCTTACTACCATTCGTGGTAGACAGTTTGACCCTAATAAGGTTGCACATAACTTCACTGCTTCAGTAATATAAGACAGTTCAACCATGAGGATGTTGATTTTGATGACTTGTTTGAGTTAGCTGAGATGTTTTCACAAGTGAAACATTTGTCTACTTTGAGATTGGACCCACAAGAGTTAGCTCGTTTCCACCAGTACAAAAAGAAAAGGTTACAAAAGGTCCCTTTGGATCTATTAGGAATCCTTTGGAGAATGTACTTAAATATATATTTAAAAGTTTTTTGGATTAATATTTTTTAATCAAATAAAAATGGTTGATATTAATGATTGGGTGATTTCATTTAATTTTAATTAATACTATTTTTAATAATATAATTATATTAATTCATAATAAAATTATTATAACTATTTATTAAATAAATGTATTGTTTAGGTGATTAATATATATGATTAAAATATTTTATGGATGATGAAGATGATTCACTAAGATTGATATGGTTTATGGGACTTTAAGAAAATACTAGTTTATATTCTCGATCTTTCATGTGTCAAGAGGAATTAAGCTCTTGAGATGCAAACCTTTTTTTGGAATGTAGAATTTGAAGAATTTGACTTGCAATAAGCTTGTAAAGTAAATCATAAATTGTTTTTTCACTATATTGAATTTTGGTTGAGATAATTACTTGCAATGTTGAATAGAAAATAAATCATTTATTTAATGTTCTCACTAATATTATGCAACTCTCAATTTAGCCAAATATATTTTATTCAGTGAAATCCTCAAATCTTCGTTAAAATTTAAACAACTTAATACACATTTAAGTTTTATAATTTAACTATTATAAAAACGCATAGCATTAGAAAATTACATATCAGTTTCATCTCATATGTTTTCGATTAAGAAACCATGGCTGCACCTAAAGTTCATACTTACTATTCAGACTGGTATCGTTCATAACTACCAGTCAGATTGGTACCGTTCATAACTACCAGTCATACTGGTATCATTCAGGGGAATCCTATTTCCACCTCTATAGCATTATAAATGCTATAGAGGTACTGTTTTGGGACACGAGTTCCTGCGGATCATTATGCATGGGGACTCCCGTCTCTTCTGTTTGTCGGCAAGAAAATAACGCGACCAAATTATTTCCGGTGACTGCTCCATGACCATACAAGACCGACAAGAACGCGGCTCATGGCCATAGCATACATGATACTGCGCATAAATACCAGGGTATACAATACAATATACGCATTAATGACAGGCTAATTTGAAATTTGATTTTGAATTTATTTACCCGCTCATTCGATGTTCGAATTTGAATTTGAATTGGAAAGGGTTTCGCGTGGGGAGGAGCTCTGGTTGGTCTCCTTTCCTGACACTGGAACTTTCCAGTCATACCCCCGTTCAGCGTTCCGAATGGCGCAGGAATGGAAGTGGACATTAGTCCCACCAGTTCGTTTTCAAAGCTGCTACTCACAAGATCAGGGGACCTTCGGCACGGTGTATAGGGGAACGCTTCCCTACGGGCAGCCTATTGCAGTAAAGAGAATCAGAAACTGCTCAGCCGAAGGGGATGCAGATTTCTTGAATGAAGCCAAGATTATCAACAATATCAGGCGCCGGAATCTGGTCGCTCTGAGACGTTGCTGCGTTGCCAGCGATGACAAGGAGGGGCACCAGTGGTTTCTGATTTACGATTACATGTCTAATGGAAATCTGGATTATCATCTCTTTGGAGAAACGTCGAAGTCTCCGTTGAGTTGGCTGCAACGGAAGAAGATTATCCTGGGGACTGCCAAGGGCTTGGCTTACCTTCACGATGGTGTCCGACCTGGTACTTGTCACAGAGACATCAAACCCGCTAATATTCTGCTGGATGACGAAATGAATGCCCGTGTATCCGACTTCGGCCTGGCCAGGATTATGAATAAAGAATAAGAAGGGAAATCCCATGTTACGACGAAGGTAGCAGGAACGCGCGGCTACTTGGCCCCTGAATACGCTCTTTACGGCCAACTCACAGACAAGAGTGATGTGTACAGTTTTGGCGTTGTGTTGTTGGAGATCATGAGCGGCATAAGGGTGCTGGATACCTCCCTGGAGTGCTTCCAATTACCTAATAACGGATTGGGCATGGCAGCTTGTGAAAGCAGGCAAAAGTATTGAAGTAATAGATGAAAGGAAACGTCACTGTGGGTCTTTGAACATCATGGCGAAGTTCGTTTCAGTGGGTATTCTGTGTGCCCACGTTATGGTGGCTTACAGACCCACGATTGCTGAAGCTCTGCAGATGTTGCAAGGTGACGCTGAGATTCCCGAAATTCCCGACAGGCCTTTGACTATTATTTATCGATCCCTCAGCTATGGAAGTTGCAGCGTAATTACAAATTAGGAGAGCTCGTCATTCTCTCATCAGGAAATCGACAGTGGCGAGGTAGGCTGAGAAGGCCACAGTTTAAAGGAACGGGGTAGTATTGCTAATTTTCCGCAGCTCAAAGTTCCAATCTCGTAGGCGATATATTTTAACACAGCATTTGGATTGTTGCTTTGTATGAATAAAACGAATCATATGCAGATAAAAATCTGCAGTGAAAGGAGTAATCAGTGTTGTGTATTTCAGAACTATTATCTCTTGATCTGCTCCGATTTTATTCCCATTATATGAAAGCTAGGTCGATAAATTCGAGCACCCTCGATTTCAAAGTTACAAAATCCTGTCACTACAGTGTGACCCGGATGATGCAGAATGGTGAATGAGAAATTTGGTTAAAAGGATTCAAGGTGAAAGTTGGAAAAGCGCAAAAACCCTCTTGGAAATGAACTGTAAAGATGGTTTCGGAAGCGTTTTCTTAGTCGCTGGACGTATGCCATACCAATGTTTTGATGTTTGTCTGTGAAGCGTTTTTTTTCAGTCGCCGACAAGGTAGGATATACGTTAATATTAAATTATTATTTTACAGTTTCTATTAAAGGACTAAAATTTCCTAGGATGGGGTGGAATTAAAATGCAACGCAAACAATAAGCATAATCACACAGAGCATGCATGATACCTTAATTATCATAGATTAATTAATTATGATAATAGTATTAATTAATTTTGAAATAATGAGAAATTAACTTTTATAACTAAAAGTAAACATAAATTTTTCATATTCATAAACAACAATAATTAAATTATCTATCAGCCCAAGGGAGTCCAAGAAACTCGATGGTTGGTTGGGATTGGTTTTCCATTTAATTTAGGGATAGAGTGAGTATCACTATGAATTTAGGCTATAAGGCCATTAAGATGGAAGGAAACAAATTATAAGCATCTCTCCCTCCTAGTGCAACCCATATGTCATCATTTTCAACTAATCTATTTCTCTACAAATCATTACAAAGAACTTTGTTTCACTACACCAAATAACATAAGGAAGATTTTCCCCTTATATGCCCCACAATCCATCACAAATATTATTACCTTTAGTGCTATTTAGTATGGGTAAAAAGAGACCAACTTGTTGTATGATTGATAAAGATTATCTAAAACATAAATACTTGGCTCTTAACCACTCAAAGAGTAGAAAATGAATTGCTATTGAAAGTTTCCTAAATTTCCCACCCTCTATACTAAATTAGAACCATCATTCTTTATTCAAATATATATGATTTTCTATTAACAAGGTAATTTTAATCAATTTACATATTTCTTCTAAATAGAAATGAAGAACATAGCATGTGAAGATGAGAGTGATAGAAAGAATGTTAGAGTCAATAAAAATGAGAGGATTTGTGAAATTACCTTTGACAACATGTTTGTAGGACTATTAAACTCCAAGGATGATTGTACTTAATTTGTGCTTTCATAACTATATGAGAAGATTCCCCCAACCTTGTACATTCATTTAATGATTAGATTTAGTAAGTCAAGAAGGTAGACAGTTTCATTTAAATGATATGGTAAAGAAATATATGAGTTCTAAGGTTGATGCTTTGGAATAGGGAATTTAATTTCCGAAAGGCACCACTTTACTTTTCCCATGTAGTAGAATTATAGTTTTTCTCATGTTTTATATAGACATCTTTGATCATTATATTTATACTTCAACATTATTATTTACATACCATGATTTTACGATCCATATCTAACACATGGTCCATGTATGAATATTTACATCATGCATATGCATAATCATTCACTAATTGGTCCTTAGCCTTGAGGTTCATACTAGGATTTCATACTGCCATATTTAGGATATCTACATATTTCAATTTAATACATAGTAAGGGTCAAAATTAAGGTTTTACATTTCTAAAAAAGAGTAGCTCCATGAACAGTGCATTATAGTGGATCATAATGTTGGGTAGAGGAATGATAAAAAGAATAAATGAAGGAAGCATGTGAGAGATTGAATGACGATGGAGGGAAGCATTGAGGGTTCCAAGATCCTAGTTAAAGACGAAAATTTCATTGCTTGCTTTCTAAAGAAAATTCTCTACTAACAAGCATTTATAAAATATGAAGGGAAAATATTTGCTTCAAAACCTACTTAAAATAGAAATAGATTGTTTCAATTTGTGGAAGTCTAAACAACTATATAGCTAAACCCCTGAAGTTATGAATGATTGGTTTTCTTTTGTGAAGAAATTATGTTCAACAAATCCATAAGGAGTGCACTAGCCTTAATATTTGAATTATGCTAATTGGTCTCATTTATAAAAGTTTATTGGCATATAGACGATGGAAAATTATGCCTTAGGCGTATATCAACCACATTCACTAATGTGGTTGTGCTAGTTCCAATTATAATTATAATTCTAACATTAGATTTTCTTAACTATAAAACTCTTACTTTAAAAAGTCCATGATAGTTCCAATTATAATTATAATTCTAGCATTACAATTGCTTAACCATAGAAATTCTTATTTTAAAAACTCCATTAATGAAGAGCTTATGCAATACTATTCTTTCCCCATTTAAATACTAGTGAGATAATAGTTTGGACTATGTAAATCTAAACATTAAGCATTTAACACTTCAACTTTCAAGAGATTTTCTTCGGAGGAAGAGATGCTTTCATGACTTGGAAGATTAAAATCCTTTCAAGAATTATGGATGACATACCTTTAAAATAATTCATCAAATTTTAGATGGGATCACCATCAATAATCATGTGCATGTCGAAAAAAGTCTTACCATATGTTAAACCTTCTCTAGGGTGATTGTGCTCATAAAATAATTGTTTCTTTCCTCAATGCATAACTACATCCCATGGGTAGTTACATGCAGAAAATCACCTAGAAAATGTGCCAAAAATAAATAGTTACATCATTATGAATGTGAAGGAGGTAAATTTGAGTGGATGATATGACGATCCCTAGATTTTCATGAGGAGAATTCATCCACGCCTTTTATTCTTGGGATCCACTAAATATTAAGCCATGAGATGATAAGTCATTTATCCTGGCCCATATTTCGCCTTCGGGCCATGATTAAACCTCAACTAGCCTTCATGAGATTCTATTATACAAAATATGAGTGGAAAGAGATGATTATCTCTACTAGGGAGAGAAACAAACAAGATTGAAAAGGTATAGTATTTAATTCCCAAGTAAAACTCATTGTAGAAATAACCATCTATTGATGGTAATGGATATTGTGAACATACAGGGGATCTCCCCAATATAAAGTCCCAACTATACCTCACACCGTTTGGTGTAGGATTCCCATCTGGAATACGACACGACTGTTGTCTACTTAAAGATCTGCCTTGTCTTTAGTTTTCAGCGAGAGAGAGAATCACATATGTGCCTTTGCAAATGAAGAAAGTGTGTCTGGTGAATGTTCAGATGCATGTGCATCAAGATTCTTCTACTGCAAGGGGGAGAAAAGTGAACCTTTAAGAGAGAGTTAATAGTACCACCCTAGTAAAGACACACATAAATAGAAATTTTCCATCTAACATCCAACAGAATAGTCCACAAAGATGTGATGATCATTATAACCATTAGAACACATTCTCAATAGGATAAGCACTAAAATAACCAAAATAGTTCAACTACCTTAGTACTGGTGAAAGAAAACATGAATCATAAAAATTCATAGAATAGTCTTATAAACATTCATAACCAGTGCATGAAAACGTGTTGGCCATCAGGCTTCAAATATTAAGTAAAAGTCCCAAGATGCATGAATACAACGAACATCACTTGTTGCAATAGTGGACCATTGGAGCCACTACTTGCTCCCCAAAAGTACTAACTTATCTCTCTTATGCCTTATGGGAGAAGCCAGGGTTAAAAGTCATTTACATGAGAAATGAGGATATATTTATAACTTGAGGAGTGACCTTTCATCTCCTCATGACTCTTAACTTTCTAATTTCTAGTGACCTTTGGCATTCCACAACCTTTGAAGTTCCAAATGAATTTTGGAATTACATATGACTTTTGGTATTGCATGTCCTTTGGAATTCCATGACTCTTGGACTTCTACTTGTTTTTCCTTTTTAATGATTACAATATTGCATCTTGACTTCCACATAATCATATGATGAAACTAGACATGAAAACCCCTTGTAGAAGCCTTAAGAAGAATGGAAATGAAATGGTTCAAATGCTACAACCATCTTCATGTCCAATGTCACAATGCAAGGTAAGACTATATTTATTTATACTCTTATAATTTTATCATATTTTTACATTTAATTCTTTTTGATTCACATACTTATATCTATGTATAATCTAATGTTCAGAGTAATGAATATACATCTCCTAAAACACCTTTGCACATGTATGATGGTGGACATGATACTCAGCAAAAATCATATTCTCCTCAACCATTGCGGCATTCACCTAGACTTCAAGATAAATTAGGAGAGGTAAGTTATATACGACATATCTTAGCTCATAATAACATTGACTTATTTTTTTATGACTAGTTAATGCATTTTCTTTTCATATTCCTTACAGGTTCACCATATTCTCATTATATCTATATAGATTTTGATATTTATTGATAGCTAGTCAATGAAATGTCTTTTCATATTCGTTACATGGTCAGCATATTTTCATTATATCTATGTGGATTTTGATATTTATTGATAATGTTTTAATTTCCACAGAAAACAAAAAAGATAAATGTTGATGCTATGGTTAAAAGGACCAAAATCACGCCAAAGGACTTGAAAGCACGTGGGTTCAAGTCACGCAAACAATACATAGAGCATATATGCTCAACTAGCATTGCTCTCACTAAACCCACTAGGTTTGCTACTTTGAAGGCTAAACATTCCAGCAAGTTTAAATGACTTAGCTAAGGAAGCCCCCTTCTATGTATTTGGCACCTCTCGTCTATGCTGTAATTTCTGCTCAGTAAGAGGCACTTCTCATTTTGAATTGGTCGCTTATGACAAAGTTCTTGGGTTTTCTTGTATATTGATTTAGGGTTTTCTAAAAGTATGTCATGGATTTTATTTAATTCATTTATATTTTTTTCCATGGCGAATCCTATTTCTTTCATGTCATGGGTTTTATTTAAGTCATTTATATTTTTTTCCATGGTGAAACATATTTCTCCCCTGAACCATCCTCAGAAAGCTATTTTAGAGAGAGTGAAAAATAGACCTTTATGAATTTACGTTGTGATTAAATAATTTAATAAATTTTGTCATTTTGTCCATGCGTGTTAAATGCAACAAAATTTTTGAAAATAATAAAAGGTATAATTTGGTCCACTGGCATAAAGCAAATGTGTGATATCTGGATTATTTTAGTTATGATTCAAATAATTTTAGGTCATAACTATTCAAACTATTTGTGAGTTATGCACTCATCTTAACATTTATATAACTTAACAATAATAAAAAATAATAGAAATTTCATGTAGTTGCTTTTCAATCATGTGATTTTTTTATAATCACAAAATTAATAGAAATTTAAGTTAGCTGCTTTTCAATCATGTGATTTCTTTATAATCATAAAGAAGTAATATACGCACAAGTAATATATTATTATTAATCTATTGTTAGGGAGAAATTATATGTTTTGATTGAAATAATAATTAAAAAAATGGTTCCTCTCCAATCATGTGATTTCTTTATAATCACAAACAAGTAATATACTCACCAGCAATGTATTATTGTTTATTTACTGTTATAGAGAAATTATAAATATATTATTGTTTATTATTGTTCTAGAGAGATTATATTTTTTTTATTGAATGAAATATATTTTAGGTAGAGATCTTACCTATTAAACAATTTATGTATTTTGATAATAGATAAAAAATCAAAATATTCAATTTATTAAAAAAATAATAATTTGACAATTATACCTTCAAAATTATATATTAATTTTTTTTTTAAAATATATTTTTTATTTTTATAAAAAATATTACAACTTTCAGCTCTAATTATTTAAAATTATAACCATCTACGTGTTTTTATTATTAAATGCTTTAAATTATCAAAATCAAAACCAAGATGCTCAAGATATGTGAATCTATTACTAACTCATAATTTCTATGTTCTTGAATAGTTTCCAAGGTTGTAATCACATCATTTCTCAGTGTAACTTGTTCCAAGTATCTCTAGACACAAAGAATGTAAAGGGTTTGATAATAAGGCCAATCATATCATATAGTAATTATAATTTCATCATAAAGATTTCATAATATCTTTTTATAATTTAAAATGTTTCATTACTCTTTCTTTTTCCCACTAAGTACTGAAAATGTTTCGTTATTCTTTTCTTTCATAATAGCTATTTATACATTTAAATATGTTATTGAATAATTCATAATAAATTTTTATATATTTAGAGATGTTATTGAATAATTTTATATGATTTTTATTTTTCTAAATTATTAAAAACATAATAAATAATTAAATTATTTATTTAAATTTATAATAATTAATTTATAATTCACAAAAGCTTATAATTCATAAAGGTTAAGTATGATATGTATTTTTATTATTCAATTTTTTACTAAAATATATCATGTAAGTTTATTTCTTTACATCATAATATAAAAGAAATCACTTTTCTTATCTCTACGAGAGAAATATATGGAGTAAAGTCATTGACAAATTTTATTACCTAATTTAATAACAACTAAGTATAAGAATGCAAGAATCTTATTTATATGTTGGGTATAAATAACTGAAACTATTGTATATTCTCTTCTTATTTCTTTCAAAACTTTTGATACCTATAGCGAACCATCATTATGCCTAGAACATCTAAAATAGAATGTTCAACAATATCTCAATAATGTGAAGTATAAGAATGTAAGAATCTTACTTATAAGTTGGGTATAAATAACTGAAACTATTGTATAGTCTCTTGTCATTTCCTTTAAAACTTTTGATACCTATAACTTACCATCATTATGCCTAGAACATCTAAAATAGAATGTTCAACAATATCTCAATAATGTGAAGGGTCTAGATTAGGATCCCTATCTTATTACCCGAAAATTTACTATAACCTCCAATATATCAGTAGTTATTACAATCATCCTTACAATATCTTCTAGTCTTATTCATACCATTCAATCCACATATCAAACTCATTAAGGAAGAGGCTTCCCACTTGTAGAAATTTTATATCTCATAATCAAGAGTGACCTTCATTTTTCCATTGTATTAATTTTGTTTTATAATTTTTCATCATCTTCCTTCAACATCTAAGTGATATGCATAAGTGTGCACTGAAAACAACACATAACCTAAAATTAACTACCCTAAAATAGTAATTCCATATTGTGTCATGCATATCTAGCACTCCTCCTAGTTACCTTGCAACCTACTAATGGCTATATGTGCACAACCTTTATCCTAAGGTGATTTTTCCCTTTTTTTTCATCGAATTTCACAACCCTAGACATTTCTACCATGATTAATATTCCACAAACACCACTCACCATAAACATTATGAAATCTCTTCTAATAATCCATGAAATTAACCTAAATAAGTCGTTATCGTATTTTAGACCTTTATATCGTGATTATTATATTGGTCCCTTTATAATTCCAATTTCACTATTCAACAATAATTTTCTATTGCACACCTACTTGAGGGATACCTCAAGTGTACTAGGTTATCATTTGTTTGAAATTTTGTTACCATATGAAACCCTTTTTACTTCACCTCGATTATCCCATCATGCTTAATCCATAAATTTTCCATCAAGATTATCCATGACTATTACTTGATTATTTATGTTGGGCATTGGATAATCCAATGCTCCTTGCGTGTTTAGTGACATGTGCTTAACCACCTCTGGAGGATTCATTAACTTTGGAAATGCATCTGTTTAATAACACCTGCAAGTTTTGGTGTAATGGCAACCGTGATACGGACAAGTGGTATCAGAAGATGTGGGCATATACGAAAATTGGGCATATACGGAAGATGTGGGCATATACGGAAATTGGGCATATACGGAAGATGTGCGCATATACGGAAGATGTGCGCATATGCGGAAACTGGGCATATACGGAAGATGTGCGCATATACGGAAGATGTGGGCATATACGGAAACTGGGCATATACGGAAGATGTGCGCATATACGGAAGATGTGGGCATATACGGAAACTGGGCATATACGGAAGATGTGGGCATATACGAAGATGTGGGCATATACGGAAACTGGGCATATACGGAAGATGTGCGCATATGCCCAAACTGGGCATATACGGAAAATGTGCGCATATACGGAAGATGTGGGCATATACGGAAACTGGGCATATACGGAAGATGTGTGCATATACGGAAGATGTGGGCATATACGGAAATTGGCATATACGGAAGATGTGGGGATATACGGAAACTGGGCATATACGGAAGTTGTGGGCATATACGGAAGATGTGGGCATATACAGAAACTGGGCATATACGGAAGATGTGGGCATATACGGAAGATGTGGGCATATACGGAAACTGCGCATATACGGAAGATGTGGGCATATATGGAAACTGGGCATATACGGAAGTATCAACTACTGGAATTTTCCTCATATTTCACTTCTATCTGTTGAATGATGTCTAGTATTTGTCTATTTTGGAAAAGAGAGTGGCTATTGAGAGATGTTTTCATTGATAGGAGAGGGTTGAAAATGACCTGCATAGGGATCATAGAAGCGTTTAAATATGGAAATAATTGTGCTTTTTCCAAATCCGTTATGACCAACAGGTGTTATTGTTTTGCCAACATGAATAGAAAGGTAAAAATATTGAAAGACAATTTGTTTTCGAGATGGATATCTAAACCAAATATTCTGTAGTTCAATGTGCCCCTCTACTTGTAATAAAGTCTCGCTTTCAGGAAGATTGTGATTTATATCTTGATTTTGTTCTATCATGATTAGAATGCTATATGCAGTTGTGATTAACTAAGTGCAAGTGTAATCACATCACACAAAATGCAATACGTTTTTTCATTTTTTCCTTTTAATTAAAATTAAATAGCAAACTATAGGATTGTAATGTTGAATTTACATGTTATACACATTTTTTTTGTAAGCATTTCAAGATGGTGTACAATTACACTGTCTAGATTTGTCCCCATTGTCCCCATCCTAGGATGAGATGATTTCCTTATCTCATTCTGTCACAGTTTGGGCCTTGAAGTTGAAATAGGCAAACAAAGCATGGGTTTGTTAGCAAATCAATAATGAAATGACACATTATACATGGTATCCAGGGTTTGTTAACAAATCAATAATGAAAAGACATGTTACCCATTATTTGTAGATGGATAGGTCGTCTCATTTAGATTGAGGTCTTATCTAAGGATCTATCCATATGTATGAATTGTTTGAATCAATTCATCAATCTTGTCTCCATGAATCTATAAATTGTGCTCTCTTAATATTTCCCAAAAATAGATCTCGAATGGTCCACCCATCTGGAAATTTTGCTCTCTTAATATTTCCCAAAAATAGATCTTGAATGGTCCACCCATCTGGAAATTGTGCTCTCTTAATATTTCCCAAAAATAGATCTCGAATGGTCCACCCATCTGGAAATTGTGCTCTCTTCATATTTCCCACAGAGATGGTCCACTCATCTACAAATGGTAATTTGGAATGGAAAATTGTTTATTTGCCATTGGTGATAAGGTTTTATCTTCCAATATTACTTAATATAATGATAATTTCAAAATCTAATATGAAAATTATTAAATTTGGTTCAAATGATAATTTTAATGAAATACTAACCAATTATTTAATTTTTTTAATATGTAATATGGGATATGATTCATGTTAGAAATTGTTTCAGATAAATTTGATAACTTTGTAATGTAAAAGGGTAAAGAATGGAGATGTAGAATGTAGAAGATATTTCTAATGATAAAATGGTAATTATATGTTTTATTTTTCAAAATTTTGTTTGCATTGATTTTTTTTATTTTTATTTTTATATATTGATCTTTTATATATCACGATTCTTCAAATTTATGCCTAACTAAGTTTCCTTTGCAACATCTAGTGCAATTGCTAGTTATAATTAAATTTTCATTTTTCAAAGGTTACACAACTTTATATGGGAAAATGCAATATCCATAACATTTCTTATTGGAATATTCACAAAAATGAATATTTGACTCAAGCAATGAAGACATTAGAAATTGCATTTTTCATTAAATAAACATGATATAATTTTAATATATTGAGAAAAAGTTTTTAAATTTTATTTCTAAAAATTATTGAAATATTCATAAAAATGAATATTTAATTTAAGCAATAAATACATTAGAAACTACATTTTTTTAAAATAAATATGATATAACTATGATACAGTGAAATGAAATAATCACATGTCATTCAACATTTCATTAATATTTTCCGAAATTTTTAAAACTTTTTATTAATAAGATTCATTATTAATATTAAATAGTTCTCTTTACCTCCCATCATCTTCAGGACCAAAAAAGACTTATGTAATATTAATAATAATACTTATTATTAAAAAGCTTTTTAGTAATTCCAAAAAGATTAATGAAATACTAAGTGATACTTATTATTCAATTATATTTTTATAAATGGAATTATACAACTTTTCTAGATACATTATAGTTATCATATTTAGCTCCGGAACTGGGTATTTTAATCTCTTTACTCTTAAAGTCAAATATGTCTTTACTGTTAAAGTCAAATGGGTATTTTAATCTCTTTACTCTTAAAGTCAAATATGTCTTTACTGTTAAAGTCAAATATTCGTTTTTGTTTTTGTTAGTATTTTAATGAGAAATGTTTTAGATTTCTCATTTTAACTTATAATGTTATATATAAAGAAAAAAACAAATCTTATTTTCAAAATTTCAAATAAATAAGAGAATATTGTTTAGATAATCTTCGGCAAAATCACATAACCAATCTTTTGTTGAGGCCTTTCGAACCAACTAGTGTGGTTCATCGTCAGGACAAGTTGAAGAACCAATCCGGTTTAGCTGATTAAATAGAGCGTGCAGAGACTCCAACGGTTATCATGCCAACGGCTAATTTGACCTAATGATCCTAGTCAAACCATTAATTTAATTATTAACATTCCTATAAATAGCTAAAACAGGTAAATTTGTTAATTATATTTAAGATTAAAATCATTTAATAATATGAGTATTGAATAATCTAATATCCATGTTTATTATTTAAATATAATGGTCATATATTTTTTTTAAATAATGTATAATTATTATTATTCTAATATTATTAAAGTATAAATAAATGTTACTCTTATAATTTAGTTATCTTAGGTAAAAATATACCATTTTATTATTTACTATTTAAATATAATGGTCCATTCGAAAAATGTTAATAAATCCATATTTATTTAATAATTCATAATTCAAATACTATTAAAAACAAACAAATAGAATTCTTAATAAAATAATATTATTATTAGAATAAAGTAATGTTCATGTTTATTAATACTAGAATAACTAATAAATCCATATTTATTTAATAATTCATAATTCCAATACTATTAAAAATAAACCAATAGAATTCTTAATAAAATATTATTATTATTAGAATAAAGTAATGTTCATGTTTATTAATACTATTGTATTTGTTTTATTAATTGTATTGTTTTCAATGGTTGGTTTAATTAATTGTTTTCAATTGTTTAATGGTTGGTTTAATTGATATTTGTTTTCAATACATTTGTAATTCACTATAATACTTTATTATTTTAATTCTAAAACGTTATCTAATTAAACATTAGTTAGAAAATCAAAAGAGGGATTCATTTGGAATAATGGGGAAGTCTATAATACATATTTTCCAACCATTGAAAAGCTCAAATAATTATTTTGAAGGATGGTTTAATTGATATTACAAGGTTAGTTGAAGCACTTAACTTATAAACTTGATAATTTGTAACTAATAAAAACAAAATCCGTTACAACTATTCATCAAAAAGTAATGTAACATTGATAGAATATAACATTGCATCCACATAAGGATTTAAAATTCAATGGAGATGTTGTCATAAACACAAATATAAATTTATGTATTTTTTATTCAAAATAGGTCCAACTATACATGTTTCTTTTTTACAAAATAGAACTTCATTTCCAACATAAATAATGGAATCTCATGCCCATCAATGACATAATGGATCCACAACATCATGATCGATCTACCGTATGGGTCTCTAAGTCACCCTCGTCCCATGAGGCACTCTCAAGTGGATTTCCAAATTGATGTCTCTGCAAAAAATTACAATAATCAATTAGTTGTAAAAATTGAAAGGCATATAATCAATTTCATTAATTCATGATGATATTTTGATCAAATACTCATTCTCACCGTGAGGATTTGAGGCAATGGAGGAGACAACCCTTCCTGGGTAGATGGCGGAGCACTTGGTGACGGATATAGGCATGGTTCAGGGGCGCTGGATAAAGGCATGGTGGATGTGAAATAGGGAAAAGGTAGTGGGTGCAGGCGACGATACACCCCCACCGGTTGTACAATAGTGGGAAGCACTGTAGGCCGGGGGATTAACCTAGGGGGGGAAATTGGAATGTTAAGGGTGGACGATTGAAAAAATGAGAATGGTGGATGATTGAAGGGTAGGGGTGAGCATTGGGAAGGTATTACAGAGGTGGTTATAGGCATGGAAGAATTTGTGGAGGAAAGAGGTGGTGGGTGTGGGCGATGATACATCTTAATTGGTTCAACAATAGGGGGGAGCACCCTTGGGGAGGATATTGGGGTGTTAATCGCTGAAGCAGTGTTCCCAATGCTAGATCTTTTTTCGGTAGCATGTTCATCGAATAAACGAATTCGACAACTTGGAATGTTGTGCGATGTGGGTCCCTCAGCTGTAACAATAAAAATAGTTCGTATAGTCATGCAAATGTGTTGAACATGATAATATATCGCATTTAACGTAAAACAATGCATAGCATGACATTTCCATACCAATATTGGGTATAATAGAATCTTGAATTATCTCAGGCGCGTGGTCCATATTTCCTTGTTTTTGAGAAGATGACTCCAATTGTTCATCCATTCTTTTTTTCCTTGCATGAACTCGTCCAACCCTTTCAAATTGTAGTATATCTGTCCCTGACTTTGACTTGCGACCACATCGCCTCTTTTTATTTACTGGACTCAAGAAACTATGTTTTCTCTTGGTAGTGATCTTGGATGGAGTTATAGTATTGAAAAACATTTTGTTGTATTCTTGACAAGCTTTGTCTACCAAGTTGTTCAATGCATATGCCTGTTCCAAATTTGTAGGTATTATGGATCTCAATTTCTCAAGAGTTGATGAGTTAACACGTTTCATCTCATCATGTTCCGAGAATGCACTATCTTGTCGTACATTGGTCGATTCAACATTGTATGAGAAATTCTCTAAATTATCAATGCTTGTTTCATTATGATAATTCAGATTGGGAGGAGAATCAAAGCATGGAAAAAGCTCTGTTTGGATTTCTGGGACCAATATAGGTGTTTCATTCAAATCAAATAAAATTCTAGGCCTTTCTGTCGTGGGATCAGTGACACCAGGTGCTACATTTTCACCCAAAATAGTGTTACTCACTAACATCTCAACTTTCAATACATGTTTACAGATATTTCCATTTAGGGCCCAATTGCAATTGCAGAAGTGTAGATTAGAACCCTTATATATGACATTGTACCAAATGTCACGAGTATCCTTATTTTGGCTACGAACCCAGTAGTCATTACTCTTTTCATCAGGCACACAATCTTCATTTGGGATTTTCTTAGCTCTACACTTGGATGAATTCAGTTGTTCCTGTATTTTTCTGGGTCGTACAAAACCAGCTTCTTTTAAACGGTGCATATGATTGTAAAATAATACAACCTTTGTCAACAAAACATAGATTAACCAATCAACCCTTCTGTGGCATGCATTGTTCTTCTCACATAGGTACCTTTCCTTGATATACCGATGGTAAGATTCAATGGCGTTGTTCGTATCTTGATTTGAATGTGGAAAATTTCTGTATGCTTTTGCCGACATATCTGTAGAAAGAAATTTATTAGTTATATATTAATAAGTATACATATTACATGAAAAATAGAGTCATTATAACCACCAATAAGAAGCTTACATATTTTGTTGTTGGACAGCCAAGTATTTCTAAAATATTCCAAAAAAAAAATTTGTTCACTGAATTCTTCAAATAAGCTTTCAACTTTCTTTCGCACAGATTCATCATCTTTACACATGTGCATGATTTCACCTAATCCACTAAAAATGCGTATTTGGTTTTCCCTCCCTTTGACCTTGTTTCCAACATTTTTCAACCATGCACGATGAACATGCCACACACATAATAATACTTTGCACTTGATCGTAGACCTGCAATAACATAATTTTTAGTGAGATTATACATTAACAATATTTTTTATGCGTCTTGTAAAAATAATAAACACATCACCTCAATGCTTCAATTTCAGCAGTAGCATCATCCGTGATGAAGGCAAGAACATGCCAATCTGGTCGCTCTTTGTTTCCAATTGCAAGTAAGGCCAACATCCATTTAGAAAGATCAGCTATAGTGTTGCGTGATGATATCACCCAAGCTATTGGAACCCCATTGTGATGTTCGTCGAAAACCATTAAGGTGTAAAGTTGATACTGCATTACAAAAAATATGCATAATTACATTTATATAAGATACATGCATTAATATGAGGTTAAATAAATGAATCGGATTTAGGATAAATATGTACTCACCCCGTACTTATTTGTACTAAAGGTTGAATCCATTGAGATAATATTATTGTGAGAGTATTTCAACATCATTGAACACATCCACTTTGTTTGTATGCCTATGATAAAAGGGATATTTTCAACAAGATCTTGTTTTTGGTAGAAGAAAAAACTCTCTGGGTTTTCCTTGTACCAGCACTCCACACTCTTTGGATCAATTTGATCTTTAACATACTCTAGCCTTATGATATCATTATAAATGACTTATATCTTTTTTTGTCATGTAGGTATCTCAAAGTATCCCTGTGTATAACTCACCGGATCCATCCTTCACATCAGAGATGAACTTGTCCCATATCATTGTAGCATTAAAACCTCTTTTAACGAAATGTTGGACTGTAGATCGCATATGCCAACTTAAATGTGGTGCATAATTGAATCTCATGGACCTTCCGATTGCATCTGTCCCATGACAAATAACATTGGATTCATCAATATGTCTACATGCAGTATATATTATTACAGCATCATCTGGTCTCATCACAAGTCGTCGCACCAAGAAGTGACATTGGCAACCAAATTTAATACTTTCATGTCGATTGCGGGTTGTCTTTGGATCTGATGATGCACTCCTAATTCTCCTTGTAGGCTGTGGACCATATGAACACCAATAATTGTACGTAAAAAAATTACTGCAAATTAGATATAATATTTATGCATATTGAAAAAATTACACATATCTTGAAAAAGCATATAGAGACTCACATACTGTACTCCAAGAATGTTGAGTAATTGGTGACTTTGATATCCTCTATTTTTTTACTTCGGTGATTCTTAAGAAGAAATTGGGTGGGTGCACTTTCATTTGATTCCTCTCCACTTATGAAATCATCAAGTCGACAATATGGAATAACTGCAACTTGGTCCCCCTCAATCTCTGTCCATGTTAAGTCTTCTGCTGAAAATTGTATCATATCTTCCGGGTCTTCAACTTCCAACTCGTTAATCCTCCCCCACTTATTCATTCTTAAAATACCTATACAAATTGCATTGAAAATAATTTAGCTTGAGTAAATAATATGGTCTTGATCAATGCATAGCGTACTAAGCATGGAAGTCTCATTTTTTAGTAAATATTTTAAACTTTTCACGTAAACCACTTTGGGATTAAGTAATATTCAGGGGATCTTAGATGACATTGTACGATAACTAAGATCATAAGAAATTGGGTCATTAATAAGCTTAAATATCTCTGACAAATTTAGACTAACCCATGCATGACATATGAATTCTTTCTGGAGGTGGGGTCACCGTGTTATTGTCGAGGGGCGACTTGTGATGAGTCGCTGCGCTGGAATTGGTCAATGGGAACTGCCTAACACTGACACATAAGATGGTGCGTTAATGGGTCCCTTCAAATAGGGATGAAAGGGAGAGACATAAAACCTGTCCCCAACAAACCCCCAATATCGAGAGTAATAAGCTTGAAGATTACCAATGCTAGGGAATTCCAAGGTTAATAACAAATGAACAAAACAAGGCTCTGATACTGGGGTTGACCTTGGGGTACATATTGAGGCTGGGGTTGACCTTGAGGAATGTATTGTACCACAGGTATATACTGTCCTTGAGGTTGCCCCCCAGACGCAATTTGTGTCCTCACCCCGAATTCTACGGGATGTCCTCAACAATTCGGCCATGGAAACAATCTCAGGAGACTGGCCCTGAAGTCTACGGGACTGTCTCAGTAATTCCGCCACAGTTAAAGACTTCTAACTACTGCACACGCAAACAAAGTAAAATCTCAAAGCAAACTGCCTAAAGTCTCTAAAGAACCAAATAAATTTGAAGCACACGCCTAAAGAATCTAGGGCATCAAACCAAGCACAAACAGTAGCCTTCCAGACCGAAAGCGCTAGTTGGAGATGAAACCCAACATCGCCGGATTCAGTACAGAAGTGGCGGGTGGAACAGTTACCCCGGCAACCTGCTTAATGAATAGACCGGCACAAGTTCCTCCACTTTAACCGTCTCGAGTGAAGTGAACCCCCCGGAAAATCCAAGTGAGTCTAGCCGACGTCTGCTCCAGGTACAGTGGGATCTTCCCTCCACCGTCACCTCGGTAGAATCCTAAAGATTATGGTCACTAAGGTTACCAACAGCAACAAGTATACCTAGGGGAACAGTCTACACTCCGACAGCACGCAAGGGCAGAGTATCAAGCTCAATCCCCTTGCCGGCTCCTTGACAATAATCCAAGGTTTACCGACAAGTGACCCCTGGCTCCTCGACAATGGTTAATCCGAGTTTTACCGTTTGTAATACGTGCGTGTCTGGCATCATTCCCAACGAGGGAGGATTGATCCCCTCACTGGTTCGGACACGAGCTCGTGCTTCTCCTTTAAGAGGAACTTTCCCAGAGTATAAATGAAACAACTGGATTTAATCTATCACAAGATAAGCTACTTGTTTGGTTTTGTTGTCTTGGAGAGTTTATTACTCTCCTACTCCAAGACACTAGCCTGATCTATATTGGTGTTTCAGAGCCCTAGTAAATAAAAAGTTACTAAGTTGATTTTACTTTAAGCGTTAATTTTATGGCTTTCTTAAGACAAAAGGTAGTGGAGATGAAACTAGTGGTGTGTAGACTCGACTCTCAACCACTACAAATATGCACCTAAGATGATTTACACTACTTTTCTTTTTCAATGAATCTCCTAGCTAAGAGAGTTGGAAGAATGCAAATTTGATAGAAAACAACTTTCTTAACAAAGACAATCAAAGAAACAATTTTCTTTATCTTTTCAAAACATGCAACTCATGACCACTAATTATTCACAAAATTTCCTTTTTCTTCAAAAGACTACAAATGCTACCAAAGCAAACTTTGTAAGATTTTTTGTATTTTTCCTATATTAATCAAGCATGTAAAACTATTTATCAAAAATCAAATTTAACAAATCTAAGGCGATCAAATCAAAATCACTCAAAATTAAAACTAAAGGCAAAATTTATACCTTTACCATAAATTCAGTTAAATTAAATGACATCTTAAGCAATAACACAAGGCCATGTGCAAGAAAATTAAAGTAGAGTATGAAGAAGTATCAGAGTACTTTGTAAAATAAATGTAGAGATAAAAAACTATACTAATTATATGTTATTAGTCAATCTGAACTGCATTATCTAATATTTTTTCTCAAAACTTTGGAAATGAGTGGATATTTATGGTAGGAATGTAGCTTGAATATGATATAGATTTAATACATTAAATTTTTTATGATACATTCCATTAAATAAATTCAATAATCTAAAATTATAATTATCTCAATTTCACACAGTGAATTAAAAAATCTTAAAAAACAAAAAATCTGATTAAAAAAAAAAAAAAATTGCATCAAAAAAATTATGATGCATTCCATTAAATAAACTTAACAAATTAAAATTATAATTATCTCAGTTTCACACACTGAATAAAAAAATCTTAAAAAAATATATAAAAATAACAGCATTAAACTACATTTCATGTTAAAATTTATAATGAATTATATAAATATCATTAAACTCATCATAAAATTTAGGTAAAGAATTAAAAAATTAAAAAAAGAAACAACTCGTAAAATTTAATAATTTTAATAATTACCTTTTAATTTTGGACAATCTTTTACACTATTTAACGAAGGAGGAATTGCACACTATGAATCCTTAGTATCCTATCCACCTTGGAGAGGGAAAAAAAAAAATCCCAAATTTCTACCACTGTTCTATTGATTGGTCCTACTGATGGGGATGAACAAAAATGAGTCTAATCCTATATCCAATATAATAATATGTATAGTACTCAAAACTGTCAATGTAAAAAGTGTACGTATGTATTTGGGGTAATACATTGAAAAACTGAAGGCACTATTCTTTCTCTTGTACATTTCACTTGATTTGTCTGTAGATCTTCCAGTGTACCATCCACCATAGTTGTAACTTTTAGTGCCAATAGTAACCCAAAAATGTCTTTGCACCATCCACACTGGGGAAATAAGGTGGTTCAAAATATATATGACGTAGGGCATCACAAGCACCTAGATATGATGGACCCTTCATTTCAGTGCTACCCATGGTTGTTACTACCAGCTGCTGATATGAGAAGAAAAACCTTTTCACCGCGGCTTCTATTGCCTGGAAGGCCAACAGAACATGTATTGTTGCAACATTGTAAGCACCTGAAGTGTTATGTGAGCGCAGTCCATGTGAATGAAAAAAATGCATAAGTGCCTCCTGGAGCCTTGGTCCACCCTTTGGATCAGCCTCAACACCGATGACTTTGGGCACCAGATGCCTTAGTTCCTTGCATGCATTTGTAAGGTCTCTAAGGGGGGCAGACCGAAGGCAATATGCACCTGCAAGCGTACTAGTGCTGCTAATTGCCAACTGGTGTTTAAGGCAAAGGAAATCATCTGGGTCCATCACTAGAAGCAAATTCACAATTTCTGTGAGCATGTTCCACATCCTTTCAACCATCCAACAGTCTGTGGATGCTCCTACGAAATCCCCAGAGTCTATTCTTTCATATACTCTCTGCAACAATTCTTGGCCTACAAATACCCACGCCTCAAAGATCTGGAGGACATTGCAAAGTTTGGCATCTTCTAGATTATGGAACTGTTTATGTTGTTTTAAAGAGTGCAAATATCTTGGCTTGCAGATTCTATCATATTCAAGAAGAGGCTTACCTGACATATTTGGTTCCCCCAGACCTAAAGTGAAGGGAGTCCTCTGCATATGGCCTTCAATGGCAAGCCATATTCTAGAAACCATAGCTTCAACGCTTTTCCATGTACCCAAACGAGGAAGTAAGCTCTTTTCACTTGTTCTGCTAACCACAGGTAAAGCACCAGGTCTCTGCCATACCTCATGGAAAACTTTCCATGAGAGAACACCACTACTTACTGACAACTGAAGAGTGGGAACCTGCTTGTCATTTTCACAAATCATTGAAATCAACTCAATCTGGGAACTAATTAAGGATTCAAGCCTTCTCTTCCATTCCTCTTTGTCAATGTAAGTCCTTGTGTCACAGAGGACAGACGAAACAAACTGAAAAGTAATCTCCAATGATTGTAAGGCAGCCTTTACCAACCCCTCTCTAGACCAACCAGGCCATTCCTTGAATTTCCACATGGCACTGAGCTCGGGGAGATGCACATACTGCTCGTAACCCGCACACTCCATGGGGGAGGGCTCTATGGATTCTTCAACAAAGGCAAAATAGGATGCCATTTTTTTACAGGACATATTTTTTCCCTGCAAACATAACGAGGAGAGTAAAGACACTAATGCTCTCCATATACCATAATCTAAAAAGAACAACATAATAATAGAATAAACACTAAAATACATTTTAAACACTAAAATTTTGAAAACTGGAATAGAATAAAATGTTCTTAAATCCTTGATATATTTAAAAAGCCATAATATATCAAAAAGCTATATATAATACGTTACTGGACAAAGAACATATCTATTTGTTGCAACTCAACCTTTTATGTAGATGATAAAAGCTCAACACATAAATAATGAAAAGAGTTAAATAATGTCAACACATAAATATATATTTTTCCAGTTAACAAAATGAATAGATATAAGCTAAATATACGGTGGTTGGTCTGTTGGCACTTAAATTCTGAGCACATTACTGTTTATGTAATATAAATAAATCAAACTATTTTTAACTTTCACCATTTTTATTTATCTAAAACTAAAATGCATCGATATTTTTTTTTTTCTTAATGAATCTGTACCTTTTCTTAGTTTACACTAACCCGTAAACTAACCTCAAAGAACTTGAAAATTTTAATGCTATCGGATCGCACTGATGTATTCTTTTAATGCAACAAGGTCCTTATTGTATAGTCTATTTGGGTCTAGACTTATTTATGAGTCTATCGAGTTATTAATTCTGTGTATAATGCTAAGAAGATAGAAATGCTTTTTTTTTGGGTGTGTTTTGTTCTTAGGTAAAGGTAAAATACTTTTGAGGGGTTAAATCTATTTTAAAATACTTTTGGTAATTCAAACACTGTATTTACAAAAATAAAATTTTTGAGATTTTTACCCAAATCCAAAATTCACTATAATAATAACATGTTTAGATCTTTGTGGGATATACTCCAGACAATCGAAAGGTGAAAACAGAAATAAATTTTAGATTCCATGGATTAGTTCTGTTTTGTGATTAAATTTCCTGTGAAATTATATTTTTAAGAGTATTGAGTTGATTTTGAAAATGGACAGCTTCCGTCTCAACACCAGCTATTGTTTGCATCTCGTTGGGTTCAATTTTATTAGTATGTATGATCATTATAGCTCTCTATTGAAAGGAGATCATCTAAAGTTAAAAGGCAAAGCACCATATTTTTTCATTCGATTTATTGAAAAAATGTTAGAGCAATTGAGAATATGCTGCATTTCAAGGCCACCGACAAAGTATTCCTAAAACACCTATTACTCGATAACAGGCATTATACAGACACTAAAAACGCTGTTTTGGTCATAGAATGCTTTCAGAATCCGTGCCTACAATGAAATGCATTCGTTCCATTCCAAAGTACCCATCATTCCCACATATATGATGCTGAGAAAATTTTTTCCTAGTCACATTATAGAGTATAGGAAGTTTACTGCTGTTTTGGTTTTAGAACACCTTCAGAATATGTGCCTAAAATGAAATGCATTCGTTCCATTCCAAAGCACCCATCATTCCCACATGCATGCTGAGAGAATTCTTTCTTAGTCACATTATTGAGACGTAAAATGCAAGGTAGAAATTGATTTCCAAGCAAATGCCAAGAGAAAAAAGAGTAGGAAGTTTATTCCTCTGTTTCAAAAATTGATCCATGTGAAATCAACATTGTCTTACAAATTGTCAAACAAAAAATTAGATGAGGATCCCTGTTGAGCATCAAAGTCCCTGCCTACGCGCACTTTTAGTTTTTAATCATATTTTCTTAATTTGCGTTATAAATTTTCTGACATTACTCTCGAAATGCAGGTGGAATTTTGACATGCCTAAGATTCTTGACGGTTCTGTAAAGATTTTATCTGATGCAGGCCTTGGGATGGCCATGTTTAGTCTAGGTGAGTTACTTTCATACCACGGCCTAATCACTCTATCTTGTTTTTTTTCAATATAATAGATAAACTTTTTGTCCATCATTAGCAGCCCTGAACCAAGAATACATTTAGTGGCTAGTATTCAGTTGACATGTTCTAGTTTTTTTCCTTCCCAAAAAAAGATCATTCGGTTGATATGTTCTTGACATTTTCCTCTCCGAAAAACTTAAGAATTGCTAAGGCTACAAATTGCAGGTATTTTATTTAAAAAATAACATGGTACAAAATATTGAAAAAGCATTTCATGCATGTCTATCATTCTTATAGATATTCTTGTCATAATAGGCAATCAAGATCTCTTTGTATACCCCTGCAGTCAATAAGAATAGGTAAACTCGTTACAAGGTTCCATTACCATCTCATCTTTCACTAAACAGTTTATAACCTCTAGATATCTTATCTTGCATAAATAGAGACTGACCATTAAACCCAATTCTAGAACTTATTGCAGGCACTGGCAAATGGTGACAAGGACTATA
>APFE031270626.1:0-12730 GCA_000404065.3 Pinus taeda | reverse complement strand
TTTAAATTAAATATTTTATTTCTATGTTTAAATTGAATATTTTTAAGAGTTAATTAGTTTATTTATGTTTAAATTAAATATTTTATTTCAATTTTTTGTTATACAAGATATTTTTTAAATTGAATATTTTTCACAGTTAATTTGTTTATTTATATTTAAATTGAATATTTTTCACTTAGTTTATTTAGTTATTTTATTTAGGTTTAAATTAAATATTTTATCTCAAATTTTTTTCATTGCTTTATATAATTTATGCTCGATATTTTTTCTATACCCGAACCATTTACCCTCATTTACCCACAAAAACACTCATAAAAGAGAAAAAAAACAGTGTTTTCCATTCTTCTAAGTTTCCATAGTATTTAGAATAACCATGGGTGTTTTTTAATCTTATAAAAGGTATGTGGGAGGAAGACCGGAATTTTTAGTACCATTGGGTAGTAAAGACAACTTAATGGTAAGTCGTAAGTCGTAATTCGAATGGGATTGTATTCATGACCCTCTCACCCAAAAGTGTTTTGATAATTTTTATTTTTTTATCCACTGAGAAAACTTAAGAGCCTATTTCAAAATATTTTTGCAGACGCCCTTGAAAAAGCAACCGCGCTCACTTCCTCTATACAGGTTAGTTGTTCACTACAGCTCTGGACTCTGTACTTGAAGTTTTCCCGTTTAATTGTCATTGTTAATTCAATTGCTTCAATTGAGGTGAAAAGGCTGATGAAGTTATGACCCGTAACAACCAAGTTACCTTCCTACGGAGAATAAACAGCGGGCTCATCCATCCATGCATTCATCATATGGCAATTCTTGGCTGTCCAGAATGTTTATCAAATCTGTATTCCACTGAATCCGTAAGCTGTGGCTCGCCCATTTTCCGTCGGGCAAATAATACGTACGCAGCGGCTCTCCCATTTTCTGTCAGGCAAATTTGTCCTTCGAAACATCAAATTAATGGTGGCAGATATCCACAACGACATTTTCTGCGAAATTTCACTTATGGATGTTTCGTATAGGGTTTGTTAATTTCACTTGGAACGCATATTCGTTTGTTATTGATACTGATACCTGAATTATTCTTTATCAACGCGCTGTCATTCAACATCAACGGGTAGTGATAGGCGAGTTATTCACTATCAACGCGGTAGTGATAGGCGAGTTATTCACTATCAACGCGGTAGTGATATGAGAGTTACTAGCAGTATATGCGATCAGATATGCCAAATGTCCCCGCCGATATGCGACCTTTACATAACGCGAGCTATTTCCGACAGGTATTTCTGGATATCCGAGCAATCTTTGTCGGATACGCTAGTAATTTATGGGCAATGCGGTTTGGTTATGACGATATGCGAATTATGAGCCTGGAACGCGACCTATCTCTGCCCGATATGCTACTTATCCTTCCCGTATAAGCGTCTTATCTAGCCGGAGATAACTGGAATGATAAATCGCATATCCGGCAGAGATAAGTCGCATATCCGGCCGCTCGCGCGGAAATATCTCGCATAAATGGCAATGGTTACTGGCATTGCCCCGAATGAACTCGCCTATAACGTGTCGGAAATGGTTGGCGCCAACGGTAAATGGCATAACCGGGCATATCCGGCTAAGGTTACTCGCGTATGATACGACTAACTCACTTATCATACCCGTTGCGGATAACGGCGAGGGCAATTTACTCGCGTATGATACGAATAACTCACTTATCATACCCGTTGCGGATAACGGCGAGGGCAATTCACGCGAGTTATCTCGCGTTGGAGATAATGGCGATGGTAATTACGACGCGTTGCATATAATGGCCATGGTAATTCACGCGAATACTGGGTTGCTCAAGCCATAGTTGCTTCGAACCCTTGCCATCGTCTTGCAATTTATTATTATTATCATGCTTTTGATCGCATAGTCTTATTGCTGGCTACTCTCATGAATAGACTCAGAAAATGACGCAAGACCCTGCCTGTGTATATCCACTTGGGCCTCTTTATTCTCAACCCGCCCTGTAAATCTCCTGTGTACGATTTCTAGTTTCTAGCAAATCTAGGATTTGGCGCATGTGTTGGGTGGATTGTGCCTGCTAGCACTGTGAGCCACATTTGTGTGGCTATCTCGGCGAATGTAGGTGACAGCCTCGAGGGACTTTTCCGGCAGCAATTCCGACCGTGAAGGAATTTTTACCAACCAGCTGGCAAACTCAAATGATAGATTCGTAGCTCAAAACCGCTAGAAGCGTGTGACTCCTAATACCTCATCGCCCCAAAGATTCATTTGAAATTGAATTTCAGGCTAAAATTAAAGATCCAAGGCCTTGGCCTTTAATGCCACCTTACATCTGAATTTGAGGGTAAAATTATGTGTAGCAGCCCTAGCATGGGGCGCTAGATTTACATTTAGTAAGGATTTAGCTCCTTAAAGAAAGAAAGTACCCTGCCCGGAGCTAGACTTACAGTTAGTAAAGAAAGGAGCCTCCCGGCTCCCATTGACTTCCCTTCTTTATAACCGCATTGCCGACCAAAAAATTGCCCATTGTACTCAAACATACACATATGTTCCCTTGCAATCATACTTTTAAACATCTTTATAAGTCTTTAGGGTTTTGAGTCAGCACATAGCGTTTTAAGTATTTCTACAGATTCTTTCTCATTTAAAGGTTTATTTTAAAGAATCTAGAGAGAATGTGTAAAACATTGGTACATTTGTCTATGTATAATCATTGCTATCTGCAACCGAAGGCCTTTCAGAGGACTCTGATTTTCTGTATAGCAATATGGATTTTCTCTTTCTCAATTTCCTCTTTCTCTTCTCCCCAGCCAAAGATTCTTCCTCACCTCCAACCATACACTCTGGGTTTTATGGGCTTTACACACTCATTCCAAACCTTGGAACGCCTCATTGATCAAATGAGGCTCAAGAATCAATCATGGTACCTGGGCATGAACATATAACATCAAATCTATGCAATATTTTCGTTAATTTAAATGTGAAAATATGGTAGTTTTCATAATTTCAAAAACAAATCCAGTTTCAATTTAGTAGTCACTAACCATAGTTGAATATTAAATATATAATCATGGTAGGTAGCCATGGAGGGTGAAAGATACTGCAATTAATTATTTTTTGATGGAGGACTCTTGTTATACTAAGATTTTGCATATGTTTATGTTGACCATATTGTGTTTGTTTGATTCATGAGACATCTTGAGTCAAATACATCAAACAAAATGTTTGATGTTCTCCCAATTTTATCTCTTTATTTTAATTTTCATTTTTTTAGTAATTTTGGGGAGGCCATTCTTGATCTATGTGATTTCCTCTGTGTTTGTTTGAGTCATGAGACAACTTGAGTCAAATACGCCAAACTGATGTTCTCCACTTTTATATTTTTATTTTCATGTTCATTTTTTGTAATTTTGGGGAGGGCATTCTTAATCTATGTGATTTCCTCCCAAAATTCGGCCTACATAAAAAAAAATGATCACTATCTTATCTCTAATATGCATAGTGTTCCAATTTAGATTTTAAAACCCCTAAACTTGATAACATGTTTTGGGTGACTATCTGAAACCATATATATTTACATGAATTACTTATCTTTTTCAACATAGATATACAATTGTGTCAAATATATCTCCTCCTTTAAGTCACCATACTCCAATGATGTCTCAAATTTCCCCATCCTATCTCTAAATCAAAATTTGTTCCTACACATAATAAGAACTTGATAGATGTTATGTTGCAAGAATTATTTATGTTTCTTACCATAGATATACAAGCCATCTTTAGGAGGCCATTGTAGTCTATTGGATGTCCTCGCAAAATGTCCCCTACATAAAATTTAAGAAATAAAAAAATTGATAACAAGAAAATGACCACCTTCTTGTCTCTAATATGCACTTAAAACCCTTAAACTTGAGAAAAAAAATAGAGCACAATCTTATTTCTAAAAGGAAAATGACCACTATCTTGTCTCTAATGCACTTAAAACCCTTAAATTTGAGACAAAATAATCCAGATTTTGATAGCATGTTTTGGGTGACTATTTGAGACCATATAGAGTTAGATATGACCATTACCTTGTCTCTAATATGCACTTAAGACTCTTAAACTTGAGACAAAATTAATCAATGTTTTGGTAACATGTTTTGGGTGACTTTTTGAGACCATATAGAGTTGCATATGACCACTATCTTGTCTCTAATATGTACTTAAAACCCTTAAATTTGAGACAAACTAATCCAGTTTTTATAGCATGTTTTTTGTGACTGTTTGAGGCTATATAGAGTTGCAAGAATTACATATCTTTAGTAGCTAGGGAAAATATCTCAACTAAAATAACCAAAATATATCACTCAGTGTGAAATATTCTCTTACAGCTAATATCACCTTGTAATTTTCAAAAAAACAAATTATGTTTTGACCACTCCAAAATATTCTTTCACAACCGATGTCACCTTGTACTTTTCAAAAATGCTATTGAAATTATCTTTTCATTGAAAACCCATTTTCATTCATGTGATTATCCATTAGGAAACCATACTTTGGTACCATTCTTAATAAAAAGAAGAAGCCATCTTGAGGAGGCCATTTTTAATGAGTAATATTGGCGAAACAATTCTTAGTCTATCTTAGTCTATCTTAGTCTATATAATGTCCTCATAAAATATCCCCTACATTAAAAAAAATTGGGAAAAAAATTGCTAAAATAAAATGACCATTATCACATTTCTAAAAATGATAAAAATAAAATGACCATTATCTTATCAAAAATAAAATGACCATTATATTATCTCTAATATGCACTTAAAACCCTAAAACTCTAGACAAAATAATCTAGCTTATGCTAGCATGTTTTGGGTGACTATTTGAGACCATATAGAGTTGTATGAATTACTTATCTTTTTAGACATAGATATAAAATTGTGTCAAATATATATCCTCCTCTAAGTCACCATACTTAAACGAAATCATGTCTTCACATTCCCCTATCTTATTTCTAAATCAAAAGTTGTTCCTACATATAATATCAAAAGTTTTTCATACATATAATATCTAAGAACTTGATATCTAAGAATTTGATAGATGTTATTTTAGTAACCACTCAAGTGTGTTTTGACAACTTAAAAATATTCTTTCAAAACCAATATTACTTTTCAAAGATGCTATTGAATTTATCTTTTCCTTAACACCCATGTGCATTCAACTCAAATATGAATACGTTTTGACAATTTCAAAATATTCTTTCACAGCTAATACCACCTTGTGCTTTTAAAAAAAATGCTATAGAATTTATCTTTTCGTTTTACACACATTTCCATTTGGATCCATGTGTTCATCCATTAAGAAACCATACTTTGATATCACTTTTAGTAAAAAATGAAGTCATATCCTTATACACCCATTTCCATTTGGATCCATGTGTTCATCCATTAAGAAACCATACTTTGATATCATTTTTAGTAAAAAATGAATCCATAACCCTATACACCCATTTCCATTTGGATCCATGTGTTCATCATATCATTTTTAGTAAAAATTGAAGCCATATTCTTATACAAGCCCAATTCTAGCACTCCTTCGATTTTTATATTCTTTTATAGCTATAGGCTCATTTATGTAAGTAAACAAATGAAATATACAATTGAAATTGGATAAACTATAATTGCATATATCTAGTGGCTTTTTTTACTAAGTTCACCTTCTCCAAGGCTAAGGTGGAGTTCCAATTTCCTATTCTAAAATTCTTTATACCTCCTCATCGCTATCATCATTAAACTTTGGTCCATTATCTCTTTAAAATTTTCTAATATTTGGTGTGGTTGCTAAAGAACTAAATAAACAACTAGCTTCTTCTCACCCTCTTCTACTGAAGACTTTAGTTTTCTTAAAACAATATTCTTATGATTAAAATTCTCATCTACATGATCATAAAGCTTGTATTCTTTTACACTCAACCTCCTCCCTTAAAATTTAGGGATCACTCTACATGACTCTAGATAGACTTCCAAATTGAATTTATTGACCCAACTAAGTCAACTTAACTTAGTTAATTGTTACAAGTTGCTATGAGAATATAATTAGAATTTAATTCCTAATTTAATTCAATGAAAAATTAAATTAAGATTTTCTTGTTGCTATTTTCAGCACAGATAACACTCATATGATTATTTATGGACAACTAGCCTCATATGAATCTTATCTATGTTCAATTTAGTGTTATTTTACATCTAGACTAATAATATGAAAATGGCTCATTAGGTGTGAGGTACATGAGCCTTTTTCAATAAAGTGTTTTCATTAAATGTTTAAGGTCATTGTCTCATGGATCATAAGTTGAATTGGATGAATGCTCAATTTTCACTATATTCATCTTCCCATGCTTCACCTTGGTTGTTACCACTTTCCCTCACTCTAATGTGACCCTGCCTCACTACTTTACATCCTCGGGCACAAACTAGTAGGTTCTAATTGACATTGCATGCATGCGGCAATCCATACTTAGGGTTTTCCATCTCTCCCCTATATTCACATCCTATATTTAGGTTTATTTCTATCTATCAACAAATATGAGCTTTTAATTGAAATCACATGTGAGTGGAAATCCATACATAAGGTTTCACATCTCTCCCTTATATTGACATCCCATATTTAGGTTGATTTCTATCTATCATCATTATTCATTTTTTTTCTCATTCTTTAGTATGGATCTAAAAACATTTTTCCCCATCATGTTGAAATGAAAAAAATTGGTAGAGATAAATTAATTGCATGGAAATACTAGAGTGTGATATCTAGTCCCCTCAATGTTCCTCACCCATTTCATTGCTAATCCTCAGATATCTAAATAAAGGAGAATTTGATCATCTTATCCCCAAAAGAGAAATGGAATGATTCATATTCATGTGGCTTGTTGTAGGAGATTTTTTTTTTTAGTTTTATGAAGAAAAAGAAGAACAAATATACATATAAATACAAACACAAATAAAAAATATGTATTATAGATAAAACAATAAAGTGCAAGGTTACGCAATTATATTATCATGGATTGACACTTTAATGAGGTTGGGAGATTGGGGAGAAAGTCCAGATTCACACCAATCATAGGTCAGTGAATTAGATTCATTTAGGTCCCTCTTGATCAGTAAAGGGGTGGGGGTTATGATACCATTGGTTTAATAAAAGTGGTTTCTTGCCACTATGTGAGCATATAAGGAAACAAAGGTTATGAAAATAGGTAAGTATGGACACATATTGCTCAAAACAAGTAACATATTGACATGCATTTAAGGTGTATGGATGATGTGGCACTTTATGTTAGCATGATGTCATTAGTGACATCACTCAATTTTCAAAATTTATATCAAACAAAAATAATGTGGCCTTAGTAAGTGAATAAGAGAGAAAAAATTAATATTTTACCATGAACAAACAACACAATTGATTTCGTAACAAGAATGCCAACTCTTCCAACACATTCCCAACATTGTACATTGATCTTTAGGTCAACAAAATTTTAAAGAAAAATTCGATGTAGTCTCTTTCACTATTATTTATCCTTTTAAAACCATGATTAAGTATAGGAGGTAGAACCTTACACTCCATGAATGTGTAAATTTTGAAAACATGCCATTAGTGGGCCGTGAGGAAGATATCTGTGATACCCATTGAGAATTGTATTTATCTCAAATCACAAAAGGAACGTCAAGTAAACTATTAATTTTCCACTATTTGATGTTGTTACAATCACTTTAGCCTAATTCTTAACTTCAAACATTAATAAATAGAAATTTTATATAAAACTATAAATGTAATGTACAATAAAAGAGAATGAGAAGCAATGAAAAGAGACACAAGAATTCGGTCAAAGACAAGGGAAAACCCCACAACATTGAAAACCCTTTCAAATTATTATTCTTATTAGATTGGCATAAAATGTTCAACGGAGAGAGTACAATAATTCAATTCATCAATGAATCAAATTCAATCTTCAAATATCCAATAAAATCAATCCACCAATATCAAATGATTAACCAATAGTCAAATATGGTCAAAGTGAGAGTTTGTAATTCTATCAATGTAAACAATAGTCAAATGTGCCCTATCTAGTCCATGAGTCAAATTTCAATATTCCCTCTAAGAGCTTGGTTAACATTCAATGTACCCAACCTCCAATGCTGGTAAAAGTTAGCCAAAAATATTCAACAAAAATATTTCAAAAGAGAGAGACAAATCTATGATTCACTCCCCTTTTGGCACCACCAGGTACTAGAAGGCATTGGGAAGTCTTTAGGAAGGTTCCTAAAGATGGATCAAGAAAGAATGGACAAAGATATCTTCCCATATGCACGCATATGTTTTGAGATGGATTTAAGCAAAGGACTTCTTGATCGAATCCACATGATACATCAGGACTTCAAATGGACACAATAGTCAGATTTTGAAAATACTACCTTCAAATGTCGCATTTTCCATCAAACAGGGCACCTGCAGAACACATGCAAATAAGAAAAGAAAAAGACAAAGAAAAGACCACAAAAGCAAAAAGGATGGAAATTCATCGAACCTCCTTCTTCAGATGATGAGGATGAAGAAATGGATGAGACCCAACAACAACTAGAGACATAAAATTAGCAAGGTTCTCAAAAGGATGGAGAAGAGAAGTAGAATGATTAGAACAAAAAAGCATAGATTCCCAATAACTCAGTAGTGGTCTTGATCCATGAGAACCAACACGATGAGAAGAGAAACAATCAAGGTCCAGGTGGAACAAAGTGATCACATATGTTTGAGAGGTCAGATTCAAATAAAGAAGGCCAAAAGATTTCAGGAAATAATGAGCTAGCAATTGTTTCATCTAATCCATCAATAGGGGTTTGGAAAAAAGTCCAAAAGTAAAAGGAGAAAAAAAAAACCAGTTTATCTTGTCAAATGTATTTTTTTTATTCTAGCTACTATGTGTGCTTAAATCACATACACTTATCCTTGAGACAATATTTGAATGCACTTGTGCATCTGATCTATGTAAAATTTTATTTTTATTAATACTAAGTTGTTGAGTTTTACCTTGAAAATATATATATATATATACACACACACACACACACACACACACGCAAATAAAAAATATGTATTATAGATACAAAAATAAATTGCATGGTTATGAAATTATGTTGGGAGATGGGGGAGGAAGTCTAGATTCTCACTAATCATAGATCAATGAATTATATTCATTGAGGGCCCTTTTGAACATTTATGGGGTGGGGGTCGTGACACCATTGGTTTAATGTAACACCCTTTGCCCACTTCTACCCAAGCAACGAGTCAGCCAGGGTAAACATGCAATGAGTGGCCCCTATGATATTATTCAACCTCCTAAGTCACATTAAGGAAGTGGAACCGATGGAAACACACCATACAGACATCCAAAATCATCAACATAACCCTCAGAAGATAATTCAGCCACTCACACGCCATGTCGATGGGTCCCACTGTTTTCTTATGTCCCTTGGGCCATAGTCCCTATCATGCTATGGGCAAGAGAGTGACCAACAACCTAAATTCAATCTCATCGGCCTACCTGCTAGTGACTGTGGACCAAAACTGTCAGTGCTATACAAGTGACTCTGGGATTTGACCCACTTTTTAGGCCCAAAGCCCATTTCCTTACCCATAATTGATTCATCTCTTTAAGTTAGTAAAGTAGGAGTGACCAACAACCTAAATTCGCTCTCAGAGGCCTAGCTTCTAATGACTGTGGACCAAAATTGTTAGTGCTATTCGAATGACTCCAGGATTTGAGCCACTTTTTCAAGCCCAGATCCCAGGTCACTGCCCAAAACTAATTCATCTCTTCAATTCAATAAATTAACAAGGAAATGAAATTACTGAGGAAAATACTTCTTAGAGATCTTGATAAGATCCCTAGTGGCCATGATAGACATTTCATCAACATATCATCGACATGTAATCTGTAGGTGTAAATAATAGAGTTAAGTGTAGGGATCTCATACTTATATGAGAATCACTATGAACCATTGTTCCCTTATGTAATTTGATGCATTATCATCTATTAGGTCATATACACATTATACATTCACATACAAGTTAGAACATGTTGAAATTCATATGTAACCATTGTCATAAAATGTACATAGAACCAACGTAATGGGAAAAAAAACACAATAAACAAGACAACCATCAAATCCATAAATACATCAATACCTTTAGACATGGAAATCAAGGAAAGAATATCTCATTAATGAATGCAATGAACCAACTGGAGATGGGACTACCACATTCCACCCAACCGTAGAATAGCTTAGCCAAATTTCTTGTCAACCATTCAACCCCGTGCCATATTCCAAGCATGAATGTGGGATCTCGTAAAAGAAATCAATCAAAACTCATCCAGGGATTCCATAGGCCATCCCCCTCATCCCATCAAATAATGATTCCACCTCACATTCATACATCGCCAAAACCATCATCGGATTGGTCTCCATCCAAGCCTTCTAGGGCTTCCAGAGTGTTTGTTCGAACCAAGGCTTCTAGGGCTAGCAGATCAAGCCACCATTGTCATTAGGATTCTAGAGCATTTTTCCAACCAAGGTTTCTAGGACTGGTAACTCAACCCACCAAGAGCTTCCAAAGATTTTGTTCAACCAAGGATTCCATGACTAGTAACTCAACCCAAGTTGTTACATGAATTCTAGAGGGTTTGTCCAACTAGGGTTTCCAAGAAGTAATAACTCAACCAAATCTAAGGAATCATGAGAACCGACCAAAAACAAATCATGAAAGTAAACCGACAATCACCCTGGCTATCCATGAAATGGAAAGGCTATGCAATCCATTGTCAATCCAAACATTCCTCCATGCCAATGACATACTGTTATGCAACCAACTGACAAAATAGAAGAAAAGATAGAGCGACGACTTCAAAATCATCCTCTTCAAGGGGTAAACCTCATTTACATTACGCAAATGAACAATTATTGGATGACACAAATGAAAACACCTTCGTTTTATATATAGGATTCTAAGGGGTTAGAATAAAGTCAAATCTAACATAACAATAATAATGTAACGGTGTGCAACAATAAAAATAAGGTGCTACAATGACAATAATAATTAGGGAATACACTAGTATTATAGGGACCTAACATTCCCCTCTCCAAAAAAGTGGTGTTCTCAATGCTTGAGTTTTTTTGGATGATTCTGTATAAAATTCTCATCCTCCCATGGGGAATCTTTGGTGGGTAAATTCCTCCACTTGATAAGATACTCTGAAATTGATCGATCTTGTAGCTGTAGAGTTCTAGTTTCTATGACTTATTTAGGTTCCAATATGATTTTTCCTTCCTCATAAATTCTAGCAATATTTTTTGAACTGGGAGCTTGCTTCCTATAACCTTGTTTAAGCATGAAACATGGAAAACTCGGTGCACTCACGAAGTTGTAGGAATATCCAATTTGTATAATATATTACCAATGTTTTTGCAACACCTTGTACGAATGATAATACTTTGGTGATAATTTATTATCCTTCTTATCTTTCTTGAAGGACATTTGTTTGTATGGTTGTAGCCATAGAATTACCAAGTCACCTATATCAAAACTTCTTTTGTTGCAATGTTGATATGCTTTTTCTTTCATTATATTATGTGCCAAAGTGAGGTTATCCTTTAATAGTTGGAGAACTTGATGTTGATGCTCGATGTTGTATTTCACTGCTCAAACCTTAGAATTTTCTCTTAAATATGATGTGATGGATGGTGGATGATATCCATAAAGTTCCATAAATGGGGTCATTTTTTCTAAGTATGGAAGAAAGTGTTATACCACCATTCAACCAGAGGTATCCATTTGGCCCATTGCATTTATTTATCAAATACAAAGGAATGAAGATATCATTCCAAACATGTGGTCATTATTTTAGTTTCTCCATCAGATTGAGGATGATAATATGAGCTATGAGCTAACTAAGTACCAAGACAATAAAATAATTATGTCCAAAATTTCTAGTGAAAATAGGATTTTTGTCACTTGCAATAATCTTTGGGTTTCCATGTAGCTTTTGAATTGTTTCCATAAATGAAGTAGCAACTGTACGGACTTTAAAGGGATGAGATAATGCCCAAAAGTGTTCACACTTGGTAAGTCTATCAAATACCACCATGATGACACTCTTTCTTTTGGACTTGGGTAAACCTATGATAAAATCCATTGAAACCTCCTGCCAACGTTCACATGAAATGGATAAAGGTTGTAATAGACTTGGGGTTCTAATTGTTTCAACTTTATTTTCTTTGGAAACCAAACATTCTGCCACAAAATTTTGAATATCATATCTAAGGCCATCCAAAAAAATCCTTCTTAACCATATGGTAAGTTTTTAAAAATCCTGAGTACACTCCTAAGGGAGAGGTGTGCGATTCCATAATAATCTAGTATTTGATTTGGGAATTATTACAGAGGTAAAAGCAATCTGTGTACCATAACAAATCATTTTTCCAACTAAATGTATCAGATGTACTGCAGTCTTGTTGTAACTTTTGAATGAGTGCCCACACTTCTTCGTCATTATTCCATTCATCCCTTGCTTCCTTTATCCAATCTGGTTGGATAATATAAATGGCACTAAGCAATGCTTCCACATCCTCATCCTTTTTTGGGAGTGCATCTGCAACAACATTTTGATTCCCTTTTATGTAGATGATTTCAACATCAT
>APFE031270604.1:0-11390 GCA_000404065.3 Pinus taeda | reverse complement strand
CAGGTCCACCAGTGAAAGATTGAAGCAATAGTGGGTTGGCCTACACCTAAGACACTAACACAGTTACAAGGGTTTCTTGGGCTCTACAGCTATTATCGACGGTTCATTAAGGGGTTCTCCCAACTAATTGCGCCCCCAATAGATTTGACAAAAAAGGGGGCATTCGGGTGGACAATAGCAACTAACAAGGCATTCATCAAGCTCAAAGAAATAATGAGCTCGTGTCCAATACTAGCCCTTCCTGACTTTGGCCAACCATTTATATTAGAGTGTGATGCTTTCGGAGAAGGAATAGGAGCCGTCCTAATGCAGTCGGACATTTCTTGGGACAAAGGAACTTGAATGAACGACAGCAGAAATGGGTAAGCAAAATTCAAGCTTACGATTTTGACACTGAATATGTGAAAGAGAAGAAAAACGTGGTGGTTGATGCACTCTCCAGGAAACTAGCAGCCTGCACCCTCATAAAGCTCACAGAAGATTGGAACGTGCACCTCTCCGCCGAATATGTTACGAACCAGTTCGCTTGCATGCTTTTTGACAGGATTATCTAGGATGGCAGGTACAAAATAGTCGATGACGTCATTTACTATAAAGACAAGATATATTCGGTCCCTAATCTACACTTAAGGAGAAAATTATGAAGGTTACACATGATATTCCTTCAGTCAAACACCAGGGGTTCTTCAAGACATACCGACAGATCCGAGAGCGATTCTCATGGAAGGGACTCAAGGAAGATGTGATGAAATACGTCAGGGAATGCATGACATGTTAGCAAAATAAGGTTGAGAGTACACCTCCCGCAGGTCTTATCCCACCTCTACCCATTCCAGAACAGAAATGGGAAAGCATATCAATGGATTTTATCACAGGATTACCCAAAGCACAAGGAAAGGATTACATATACACTGTGGTGGATAGATTGACTAAATTCGCACACCTCTCAAAAGATTAGTCGACTGAGCAAGTGGCAGAACTCTTCTTCAAAGAAGTCTTTAGATTACATGGGTTGCCGAAGAACATAGCCAGCGACTGTGATAGCAGATTCATGGGTGGGCGCATTTTGGCAAGAACATTTTAGAATAGTTGGAACTGAATTGACCCCTAGCACTAACTATCACCTACAAACTGACGGCCAAATGGAAATTGTAAATAAATGGATCGAGGGGTATTTGCACAACTATGTGACAGGTCAATAGAAGGCATGGATCAAGTGGTTGTACCTTGGGGAGCATTGCTACAACACCACCTCCCACCTATCCATTGGAATGACACCATTCAAGGGTCTGTATGGGTATGATGCACCCTCCTTCATTGATAGAAACTTCAGAGGCCGCAAGGCACCCCTTGCCAAGGATTGGATACAGGAGAGTCAGGACATTCTTAGTACTTCTCAAGGAGAATATTCAAGTTGCTCAAAATCGACAAAAGCTGTACACAAACCAGCGTCGAACATAGTGCAGTTTTGAGGTAGGGGATCTTGTTTTCCTGTGATTGCAACCTTATCGACATTTTACACTCAAGAAGAGTGCGGCAGAGAAGTTGAAGCTAAGGTTTTATGGGCCTTACAAAATTCTCCGAAGAGTGGGTGAAGTGGCGTATCAATTAGATCTACCGAGTGATAGCAGAATCCACAATGTATTTCATGTATCGTGCCTCAAGTAGGCTAAAGGCCAGCAGGTCACCACTTTTGTTGAGTTGCCACCATTAGATGAGGAAGGACAATTGGAATTTATTCCAAAAACAATCATAGTTGTTCGAGAAAAGAAGTTAAGGGGAAGGGTAATTCTAGAGTACCTCATCAGAAGGAAGAATTTACCAGAGGAGGACGCGACATCGGAAGGAGAACGGATTCTACAACACCCGAATTTGCAATTGCTTGAGGGCGAGCAATTTAGGGCAGGGGGGACTATAATGTCCTCAATGAATTGAGGACCAATGGACTTAATAGCCTATTTGTCCCTGCAGGCTATAGTCCTTCAAAAAGGGGGATAAAACCCCAAAACCCCCATTGTGGCCAAGTTTTGGATAAGTTAGGTGAAAAACCAAATCTGGGGCTTTGAGTAAGACACACTCAACCACTTAACAAAGTGAAACCCCTTAAGGAAGTCCATAAATAAAGGAGACTTGGATTCATTTTGGAGGATCATTGTGGATCATCTTATATGTTTCTCTTGAGCATTAGCTCTGAGGTCTTGAGACCCATTTCTATTGTCAATTTCGGTGGTGAAAGATTCCTCCCTAATTGACACCAATCTATTTCCAATTTGTTCTGGCACAAGGAAATCATGAGACAATAGCAAATCGCTTGGACAATTTTGGGAATCATCCTCTGGTATTTGGAAAGATAGCTAAATTCTTGACTGGTTCTTTCTAAATGTCACAAGAATTTGTCTAACTAAACCACTGGATTGGTCATCTTGGCATTGGATTAAGAATTGGGGAAGGGATATCCCGAGCAGGAATCCAGTACAACATTGAATTATGGGAATCAATATCGACTCTGGCACAAGAAACGAGGAGGATACAGTGTCATCTCAATTTGGGACGTCGAACATATTAAGGGATTAATAACTGGCATTTGGAATTAAAGAATAGAATCATTGTTGTGTACATCAGAAGCATTGGCGAAAAGATTTCCTATATTGGGAACCACTCCTAGAAGCTTGAAATCTTGCCACATGGAGACTCTAACGGGACAAAGACTATCGGCTCCGACGAAATTAAATATTGCAGAGGAAATCCTAACTATGGCTAGTTGTCTAGCTAGATTATTTAGATTATGGTCAATTTTCTAGTTAGGGGACTCTGTTGATCTGTGAACGAATTGCGACTTGTGGAACTGCTAATTTGGGTAATACCTTGCTTATCTATTGACATTTGCGACCATTGTGGGTCCGCCAATCTTATGGAATTTGATAACAATTAATGTTTGGTTGAGATAACGCTGGTTAATACTTTCAATGAATTAGATATACCTGTGGTTATTCGTTGTGGGTCCATTGTTTAAAAGATGATGTAATCAATATTTGTGGAGTGCCTTCATTGTTATGTGCACTTTAATCAATTGTTTGCGTTATTGAGAAATGCTAAGTACAAAAGAATACTTTGATGAGAGTAAATGAATGAAACAAGTGTCGATAAAAACCCTAACGTCTAAAGAAATTTAGGGCAAAATTAATATAGCACATTACACATGTTTAGCTTGATATTATGGCGGCACTTTCCAGAGCAATTTATAGTTCCTCCATTTGCAACCATCACTTGACACTCTGGTGTTGGATATAGAAAGCAATTCAATTCCTTAGCTATCTTACAATGAATAAAATTGTGGGTACTATATGAATCAATCAGCACTATTACATTTCTCTTCTTGATATATCCTTCTATCTTGAGAGTTTGTTTGGTTGAGATAACGCTTGTTAATACTTTCGATGAATTAGATATACCTGTGGTTATTCGCTGTGGATCCGTTGTTTTAAAAAATGACGAAATTAATATTTGTGGAATGCCTTCATTGTTATGTGCACTTTAATCAATTGTTCGCATTATTGAGAAATGCTACATATAAAAGAATACTTTGATGAGAGTAAATGAATGAAACAAGTGTTGATAAAAACCCTAATGTCTAAAGAAATTTGGGGCAAAATTAATATAGCACATTACACATGGTTAGCTTGATATTATGGCGGCACTTTGCAGAGCAATTTATAATTCCTCCATTTGCAACCATCACTTGACACTCTGGTGTTGGATATAGAAAGCAATTCAATTCCCTAGTTATCTTACAATGAATAAAATTATGGGTACTATCCGAATCAATCAGCACTATTACCTTTCTCTTCTTGATATATCATATCTTGAGAGTTTGAGTGGTAATTCTTTCCAATGCATTGCGAGATATCGTTGGATTCATTTCTTCTTTCTCTGGGGTTGGTACCTAGTGTATATCCTCCTCCTTTAATGTTTTGTATTCCTTTTCTTCCTCCTCTTCACAATCTATGTAAAATAATTTCTTCTCAACACCCTTATGAACTTTAGTGTATTTGTTATCACAACTGTAACAAATCTCTTTTGCTCTTTTTTCCTCCAATTGTTGTGGTGTCAACCTTGTAGGTTGTGGAAGGCTAGGAGCAGCAACACTTCCATCTTTATAATTGTGAGTGGTAGACTTCCTTGTTGCCATCATTTTTCTTTCAACTTTTCTAGCCACCCTAAATGCTTTCTCCAATGAATCAAGTTCCGAAAGGCGAACCTCATGTTGGATGTTATCCTTTAAAGTCCCTATGAAGACATCAATCTTATGCTCCTCTAGAATATTAGTTGCCCTGATATTCAATTTTTGGAAGTCCTCAATGTGCTCTGCTATTGAACCCTTTTGTTTGAGATTTATCAATTGGCTAAAGAAGGTGTTGCTCTTTGAATCCTCATAATGTGCTATCATTTCACTAGTGAGCATCACCGGATGCAATGAGTGCTAAGTGAACTATTCAAAAATCATGAGAAATTAGTCAGTTACGACTACCTCTCATGGAAATGGTCATACGTGAATGACTTACTTAACGCAGTTCAATCCCAAATCTAATATAATGCACTGCGTAAACCCCCTAATACTTAAATTCAAAAAGAGTGAAGGGATCTCTGCTTGAATGGTTCATGAGGCACAATACTTGCTAAGGTTTTGCAAATGGGGTAGCAAGCTAAGTGGTCTTGATTGTGGGGAAAACTCCACAGTTAAGCGCGCTTGAGCCAGAGGCGATTTGGGATGGGTGACCTCCTAGGAAGTCCTGGTTACCGGGTGCAAGCCCCAGAAGTGATGATTGATGCTATGTGATTCATCTCACTAGTTTGAATCCCACTTCTTCACTCTTGTGAGCATCACCCGATGCAATGAGTGCTAAATGAACTATTCAAAAATCATGAGAAATTAATCAGTTACGACTACCTCTCATGGAAATGGTCATACGTGAATGACTTACTTAACGCAGTTGAATCCCAAAATGATTTCTAATATAATGCACTGCGTAAACCGCCTAATACTTAAAGAACAAAGCCATCGATACCATACAAACTGATTGGGTTCTAAATATAAAGATGCATTGCGTACCTTTTGTGTGTGTTGCACATCATGGAGATCAAAATATTGCTCCATCTGTAGTATCCATGTTATCGGATCCTTGCCATCAAACTTCCTCATATCAATCTTTGAATGTGGTGGGTCTTAAACCCAACATTGGAGTTTCTAAAATCATAATTCATATTCATTTTGTCCTCATCATGATTTTCATGGATTACCTTGTCACCATTGGGAAGCCTTTCTTGCAACAACTTTGTCAACCCTTCCATCTTTACATCCATCATTGTTTCCACATCTTCTTTTAAACCATCATTCAAACCTTCCATGTCCCTTTTTATTTTTACTTCTAAACCATCCATCTTAACATTCATCATCGTTTCCAATTCACTTTTGGTTACTCTTTGCGAAAGCAAAATTTGTTGTACTTGGTCTGATAATTTTGATATGTCATGTTGAATTTCTTCCTCTTATTCACATGTCATAGTAGAGTTTTCTAGTTGCTTACTAGGTGTGTCCATTTTTTTGCTTTGAGGCATTTTGGAATCAAACAACAATATCTATGTTTCACTGTGCTTGAATCACTTCAAACTGATTTTTCAAACAAAAGTTATGCAAAATTTAAAAAAAAAACACATATTTTTCTTGCTTTTTAGGAGCTCGCTATTGAAATTGTTGTCTCTCTGTAATTTTGGCTCTCCAAGGTCTGAAATTCCGTCCTATGGTGTCCCTCTGAGTCTTCTTTCCAATGCCACAAGTCAGACCGAAATTGAATTCTTCAACATAAAGTTATGCCCAATCTCCCACGATGACCTAATTATGGACTGGCTCAATAGAGTGAACTTGTAGGGAATGCCACATGTCATTGTTTCAACCTTCGACCTTGAAAATGATATACAAGAAACTACATTTCGTGCACTTTCATTAAACTTTTACGAATTTCAAATCCAATTCTTATAGACAAAGTTATGACAAATTTCCCTAGGTTACCTGTTTGAGATTGAATTTTGGAGCCTACAAAATCCCTAACTTCCTTGGATCATATCTCAGAAAGTATAGCGAACCAAGATCTGAAATTCGTACACGAAGTTCACCAAGATTTCGGCTCCACGTGGTTCAAATTTCAACTTCTGAAGCCTCATATAAAAAAATTTATACCAAATATGCCAAGATGACACGTTTGAAGAAGTGAAACCCTAGAATCCAATGCTCTAATACCAAATGTTATGCCACCAGATCACAAAATAGAAGAAAAGATAGATCAACAACTTGAAAATTAGCCTCTTCGAGGGGGAAACCTCCTTTACATCACATAAATGAACAATTCTTGGATGATACAAATGATAAGACTTCCTTGGTATATATAGGAGTCTAAGGGATCACAATATAATCAGAGCCTACATAACAATAATAATGTAAGGGCACAACAATAACAATAATGGGCTTCTATGGGGCACAACAATAACAATATGGGGGCTACATGGGCCAACAATAACAATAGGGGACTACCTTGACAATAATAATAAGGGGGTGTTGACCCCTAATCAGAGGGATTGGGTGTACAGCTGTAATTAATGTAAATAAATAATAGAGAAGATAGAGAGTCATCGGGAGATGAACCGAACAGTCACTCCCTCTTGTATATAATAATGAACAACCTGAATGAATAATCTGAGTTTTGATTTGAGGAGTTACCTCCTGGTCTGACATGGTATCAGAGCAGGCGCCATTTTTTGGCTTCCTTTTTAATTTGTAACTCCTATTCTGTTTTGCCTTTGTTTTGCATCTTTTGCAGGCTGACATCTCTGTCAAATCCCTGCGAAATCTCATTTATCGTTTAATACATTAGTTGAAGTGCGTTGCATTGGAGCTAGTTGTTGAAGCCGAAGGTGCTGTAATGACTTGGATTTCCTCTTGCTCTGAGTATCGTATATATACCCTTTCGCATTGAAGAACCATATATCCTTTTTCGTATTCACATATATCCTTCTTCATATTCCCTTGAGCCGAACTTCACGTATTATAAACCCATATATATAAATATATAAATATCGTCGGGTCCGCTTTTTAATTGCATATCACAAATCTCTTGCCCCGATCAATATCGCTGCATGTTTGCGATGCGATCATACCCTTCATTAAACCCGCTCGGACACAGTTCCCGAGGTTTCACTTTATCTAGCTCGTTCTCCACCGTTGATCTCAAACTCCAGATCCAACAGCTAACATTGATTTCGGGGGGGACCACTTGCACGGCGGTTACCCACCCGAAAAGTGCCTTTAATCTCCATCGTTGATCATCACCTCAAAATCCGACAATTTATAGCGATTTCAGGTGCATTAGTTGCACGAGAGTTACCCGCCCGATACTAGCGGTTTTTCTCTCTCCCCTAGTCGCTACGTGTCAACCACTTAGTGGAATCGGGTGCTCCCCTCTCAATACCACTTACCATTTTTTATCCACCCGAAATCCCGCTTGTAACCCAAAATCTACTTTTAGCCGTGGTTATCACCCCGACTTATTTTGCTTGCGATAACCGTTGATCGCTTACCATCGACGGCCCTCCTCCATTCATCTCCTCCGCTCATCTCCGCCGTTCATCTCTGCCATACAAAGCAACAAAAGAACTACAGCTACAGTCAAACTCTGATATTCGAGTGAACGTTGAATGTTGTTAAGTTAAACGTTGTTGGTATAACAATCATTTTACGAGTAAAATTTTGCAGCAGCAATATTTTTCTCCACTGTACACAGATTTACAATGCATTCAATTATATCTATTGTGGGAATAGTTCTCAATGGAAAGGAGAATTACCCTGAATGGTCGCGGAAAATCCAACACACTCATTTTTAATGAGCTATGGAAAGGAGTGTATGTTGGAGAAGGAGACAAAGAGCCAGTCCAGCCTACCTCAGACAAGTAGCTCGCCATTTGGGAAAATAAGAACAACAAAGCCTATGCATTGATTGCAGCATCAGTAAGTGAAGAGATGAGTCGACACATTCGCCATTTTCAAATGCATTCGAAGCCTTACAAAAGCTGAAGGAACTCTATGACTCACACTCTGCACTTGAAGTTGTTCAATTCATGATTAAACTCTTCACCCTTGAATTACAAAATAATGATCCTCTTGCTCTTGCATCCGAAGTAAAATCTATAACGCATGATATCAAAGTCAATAATGTTGAATTGGATATTCCTCTGATCGCTTTTCTCAAGGCACTTTATCCTACTTACTCCAATTATCTTGAGTCATTGCAAGCAAATGGAAATCTCAAAATGCATTTGAAGCCTTACAAAAGCTAAAGGAACTCTATGACTCACACTCTGCACTTGAAGTTGTTCAACTCATGATTAAACTCTTCACCCTTGAATTACAAAAGAATGATCCTCTTGCTCTTGCATCCGAAGTAAAATCTATAATGTGTGATATTAAAGTCACTAATGTTGAATTGGATATTCCTCTGATCGCTTTTCTCAAGGCACTTTATCCTACTTACTCCAATTATCTTGAGTCATTGCAAGCAAATGAAAATCTCAAAGATATTACCTTTGACTCTCTTGTGAAAAAAATTTGCTGAAAGAGAGAAAGCTTTTGGAAAAAAGACAGCCCCTGAATCTTCTAAAAGAGGTTGTGTGCCATGCTCATAAAGAAAAGAATCTTGCCCAAGATTCTTCCAAAGGAAGAGGTTGTCTAAGAGGAAGAGGAAGATATTTCAGACGCAGGGGGGGAGACACTCTCAAGGAGAAAAGTCAAATTTGCACTGCATACGCTGCAAAAGAATGTGATCCACATTCAAGTTACCTTGGGACAAAATTGAGCAGCAAAGAAACCAACCCAAAGGTAAAACGAATGACACAAACAAAGGTAAAGCACCTGAATCCACTCATTATGTTGTGGCACAATGTAATATTGGAGTAAATGAAGACTTATTTAATGCTTCACTTGCTTCTTCAAAAAATGAGTGGTTGCTTGATTCAGGAGCAACTTGCCACATGAATTATAGAAAATATTTTTTTCAAGAATTTACTGACAATGTTGATGGAGCAGTATACTTTGCAAACCAATCAAAATTCAAGCCATTAGGGCTTGGCACAATCAAGCTTAAATTGCCTAGTCTTCCAAACTTTCTTTTGCATCATGTTCTATATCTCCCACAACTGAGGAGAAACTTGTTGTCCTTGGTCGACATCCGCTAGCAAGGTCACTCCATTCATATGTTTGATGGCAAGCTTGAGGTGAGAAAAGCATCTGACCACTCACTTGTCATGACAGGGATAGAAGAAGAAAGGCTTCTCAAGCTGCAGGGTACCTCTGCTCGTACACAAAATTTCTCATATAATTCTCATTATGAAGAAGGTACACTTTCATCAAGTTTATTATGGCATGCTAGATTTGGACATTTGAACTATGACAGCCTCCGCTTGTTGAAGAAAAATGGTGTTACTGGTTTGCCTACAATTCCTAGGAAGCTTAAGTAATATGATGCTTGCATTCTAGGAAAGCATAGCAAACAGTCCTTTCATGATTCACATTCAAGAGCACATAGAAACTTGAACTCATTCATTCAGATTTATGTGGTCCAATGCCTGTTCCTTCTGCAAATGGAAATAAATATATCATGACATTTATTGATGACTACACCAGAATGTGTTGGGTTTATTTTTTGAAGAACAATCTGATGCTTTTCAAACATTCAAGAATTTTCATAAATGGATTGAAAATGATGCACAATCTCATATTGGGTCTATTCGCACTGATAATGGAAAAGAATATACATAAAATGAATTTGAAAACTATCTTCGCCAACATGGGATCAAACATCAAACAACTGTGCCTTATAATCCCCAACAGAATGGTGTAGCTGAAAGAATGAAAAGAACAATCTTGAATATGGTACGATCCATGCCTTTTTTCAAAAATGTAAAGATAATGTTTTGGGCTGATGCTGTTCTATGTGCTGAATATATAAAGAATAGATGTCCATCTAGTGCTATAAGAAACAAGACTCCTTATGAATTATGGTATGGACATGTTCCTTCGGTAAAACATCTCAGGATTTTTGGTTCCACCTATTATGCTTTAATACCAAAGGTACGTAGAAACAAACTTGGTGATAGAAGTTGTAAGTGTATCTTCCTGGAGTATTCAAATACCTCCAAAGCATACCGCCTCTATGATGAAGAAAATAAAAAGTTTGTTATATCTAGAGATGTAATTTTTCTTGAATCATCCAAATCTGACAATGTTGTTGAGCGGCAACTTGATCGCTTGGATAGATTCGCAAAAAATGAAATCATTAACAAGAATTCGAAAATCAGATTCCACATCTTGATGGGGGAATTCCTATACTAGATCAACATGTGGAATCTTCTTTCTGGAGGAGTCTGAAACTCCAACAACGGATGAGGCTTTAAGTGATGTAATTGATAGAATTGGGAGACTCAATCTTGATTCACTCCCAACTCAATCAACAGAGCAGCCTGGACCATCTCAGAAAGGTCCCCCAAAGTGGCTGACAAAGACACTTGAAAGTGTTCATCCTGATGAAATTGGAAAAACATGAACCAGAAATGCAAATCGACAAATTGGAGGTGATGTAGATGACTCTAATTCACCTATTGATATGGATGTTTCTTATGATTGTGAATTGAACTTGTCTACAGATTTTGAACAAACTTCCTTTAAAGAAGCTGCTTCTCATGATGAATGGAAAGAAGCAATGCAAAAGGAGTATGATGCCCTCATAAAGAACGACACTTGGAAGCTGGTTGATCCTCAATTTGGAACCAAACCAATTGGCTGCAAGTGGGTCTACAAGAACAAGTACAAAGCTGATGGCTCACTTGACAAGCACAAAGCTAGGCTTGTGGCAAAAGGTTTTGCATAGAAGGAAGGGGTCGACTATGAGGAAACTTTTGCCCCACAGCAAATGGGCCACCATCCAGACACTCTTTGCACTAGCAGCTCAGAACGGTTGGAAAGTCCATCAAATGGATGTAAAAACTGCCTTCTTGAATGGAGATCTAAAAGAGAATGTTTTTATGTCCCAGCCTGAAGGATTTGTTGTGAAAGGATATGAACATTAAGTATGAAAACTTGTGAAGTCCTTGTATGGCCTCAAACAAGCACCACGAGCCTGGTATGAAAAACTAACTGAGCATCTTCTGAAACTCAACTTCAATCATTTTGATCTTGATGATGCAACTTTATTTGTCAAGAAAGTTGGCAAAACAGTGGTATATCTTGTGGTATATGTAGATGATCTTTTAATGACAGGGAACAATGAAAGTTACATTGCATCCATAAA